>JAHIAM010001286.1:0-99249 GCA_021605205.1 Aegilops longissima | reverse complement strand
TAAGTGCAAATGGGATTTATTTTAATGGGGCATGCAAAGTTACTATGTTGAGATTGAAATGATGCAATATGGGAGATCTCACTCATAGCATATGACAAGTTCAATGGATTGTCAAACATGAAGTGACCAATAGAATTTTCACAAGATGTCCTATGGAGCATAGCATCACAACTAGGCAACTCAACATGGTCATCATCATATTCATCATAAATAGGTAAGTCAAGGCATGAAGAAGTTTCACTAGCATGAAGCATGGTAATAGGTGTGTCAACATCATGGGAGCAATCATTGTCAAGAGAGTCCACTAGTGGGACAAGAGAAGCACCATCACCTATGTTACCTTTGGAAAATCGCTCATGTGTTGTAGGTGAGGTGTCAATGATCCATTCGTTGTCATCTTCATCGTGATGGAACCATGTGGGGGGTGTATCATCGTCCACCATGGCCATCGTCGTCTCCAATGTAGGAATAGACTCGTCGAGGATAGGCATGTCGTCATGTAGGAGACCTAGCACCAAAGAAGAAAACACACTAGGAGTAGAGGTTAAGTCGTTAGAAATCATAGTGGCCTCACATGCCGTGATGAGGACATCAATACCATTGTTACACCCACAGCCCCTACTGCTACATATACTGGACCAATTACTAGAGCTCGTGCACGCCAATTAAATTATCAGGTACTTTCGTTTCTTGGTAATGATTCTAATGTTCATGAGAATATGATGCTGCTTAAATTGGATACATTTGTTTTGCTTACAAATGAAGGCCCTAGCTTGGAGAAGGATGGACATTGGAGCAAGAACAAGCATGGAGATAATGCCATGCGCAAGGAGAACAAGAACGGAGTTACAAGTGATGATTCCAGGACTTTGAAGCCACCCTAATGAGTGCATGAGGCCTTGGACGAAATATACAAGATGCCACTTCATAATATTCGTCCATAGGCTATTCTAGGTGCTGCACACCTTATTATTGGGCCAGGCCCATGTAATTTCGAAATACTTAAGTATAGGCTGTTTTAGAGTCCGTATGTGTGGGGAAACAAGAGTTAGGGTTGATTTCGGACCCTCCACCAAGGGCCACGAAATTCCCCTCTTCCTCCATATATACAGCCCTTAGGGCACCGCTTAGACCTTGGGTTTTGTTTAGATTAAAAGTTCGCCATAGCTGCAACTTCGCTGCATTTCGCTTGTGTTCAACGACTGCATAAAGGCGCCACAGAACCCCACCTTGATCAATAAAGCTTTCATCTTATATTCGCAATATCCAGATTGCAATCTCAGCTTGCTTGTTCTTCGCTTGCTCGCAGGAAATGCACTCGTGGTCGTTGATCGTGTTCGCCGTGGGTCAATAACCTCTCGGAGTTGGTTTAGCGATTGCTAAGGCGCGACGCCCTTGCACGCTCAGTAGTCGGATCGCCAAAGTCGACTTCCTCCAAAGCGAAAACCAACATCTCATCGAAAGACGGGACACCTTTGCCTCTATCAAGTGGTATCAGATTTTCAAAGTTGCTCGGTGAGATTTTACAGCTTTTCGAGGTTAGATCGAGTCTGTTTCTTCATACCTAAAGTCCACGAAAAAGCCACAAAAAATTAGGGTTAGTTCATCATATCCGAACCAATCTGAGCCTTTGCATAATCTTTTTAGGGTTTTTGCTTTGTTGAATTTATGTTGCATCGCCGTGTTAAGTTGCCGGTCTTAGAGTCTAGTCTTTAGAGTTTCGAGTTCGTCATAAGTTGTCACGCCACCACCGCACCATCATCATCGCCTTGCCATCTACCACCATTGCTTATCCGCCACAGCTCAATCCGTATCCATATACCACCACCAATCAGATCCATATACCACCACCGCTACCATATACCACCACCACCGCCATATACCACCACCATATATCCACCACCAATCCGAAGTTCCTTGTATATTAGGTTTGTTTTCAGATCCATCTAGTTTCCGATTTGTAGGTTTTCCTTGCGGAGTCCTGAAACCACCCTCCGTTTAGGCCCAAAATTTTCCAAAACGCACTTGTCGAAAAAATTTTCCGCTATCCTATTTTTAGGTGTTTCTAAGTGTATTGAGACAATGCCGTTATAGAAAGTTTTTTTGACCTGCTTCAGCTTTTTGGGTCCGGCAATGAAAAAAAAATTTGTCCAAAAATTTCGTGCCCATCCCGTCGGGCTTTGACTCGGGAAGAGTTTTGAGACACTCGCCATTATAGTGATTTTTCGCAAAAAAAAAAAAAGAGCAGCAAAAAAAAAAAGGAGCGAATTTTTTTTCCGTGTGCTTTTTCGTTGTTTCCGCAGCAGCCGTGATTTTGTTAGTGTTCTAGGCTCGCCTCTAGCACGGTCTAGCCTAGGACCACCACAAGATCGTCATGAGCGCTTATTCAACTTTGCATCTCTCGAATTGATTATTACTCACCCTTTTTGCTACCATATTATAAGCCTTCCCAGCTCCACATACATCTACATCGTATGCTTGACTCTCCCCGTAATCGCCTATCCAAGCTTTGAGAGTTTTGACTACATCGGTTGTCATCACCGCCGCTTTGGTAAGAACTGGTAAGAATTTGAGATTTGCTTGACGGATTTGTGACCGTCCACCACACCACCACCACCACTTCCTAGTAGTCCGTCAATCATATTCTTGTGTGTTTCTATTGTCGCTAACCATGGCAGGATCACAAGCCGATTTAGACCGACCGGGAGAACATGACAAACAAAGCGCTACATGATAAGTTTCAACAAATGATGAGTGGGCAGGTGGACGATGTGCTAAATAGATTTGAAGAGGCCATGGAGAAGATAGATGGCATTGAGAAGGCGCTCAAACAAAGCTCGATAACAGGTTTAATGAATTGCTTGCGCTACCACCACCACCACCGGCTGCACCTAACGCACCTCTACTACAACAACAAGGACTACCTCCACATCGCGAAACAGCCCTCCGCCGAAGCTTCCCTGTCCCTCTTCACCGCCAAGCTGCTGGTGTCTTTGCTGATACTTCGCGGCTCCTGCCGGCCATGGGCGGGGACGATGATTATGTGACAGCACGAGGATGAGGTTGATCAACATCGTAACTACGTGCAACCACCAAAGCACCACAACCACCAGGTCGCCCACATGCAAACAATGGCAATGTTCGGCCCCCTTCAGTACGAGATCATGACCATCTCCTAAAATGAAATTGAATATTCCACCATTTGAGGATAGATATGTTCCCGATATATATCTTACTTGGGAGGTAGAAACTGAACAACGATTTACATGTTTACAATATCCCGAGGAGAGACGTGTTCTGCCGCTGTTTGTGCTTTCACTAGCTTTGCATGTGTTTGGTGGTCCGAACATTGTAGATTATATCCTGTTCCAGCTACTTGGGCTGCTTTGAAAACTTCTATGCGTATCGTTGGGTTCCACCATATTATCAGCGTGAATTACTTCAAAATTGCAGCGCTTAAGACAAGGAAAAATTCGGTAGAAGAATATTATCGTGAATTACAAACTGGCTTGATTAGATGTGGTATTGTTGAGGAGAATGAAGCTATGCTTGCACGCTTTCCGGGTGGATTAAATAGAGAGATTCAGACCATTCTAGACTACAAGGATTATAATAATATCACTCGATTATTCCATCTTGCTTGTAAAGCTGAACGTGAAGTGCAGGATCGGCGTGCCTTGGCGCGACTAACTTTTCTCGCAGGTCGACCTTCATCATGGACACCACGTGATAGAGGCAAAGGTGTCCTGCCTTCGATGAGATGTGGTTTTCGCTTTGGAGGAAGTCGACTTTGACGATCCGACTACGAACGTGCGAGGACGCCGCTTTAGCAATCGCTAAACCAACTCGAGAGGTTATTGACCACGCCGAGCACGATCAACTCTCGACCACGAGGGTCTGCTTCTCGCGAGCAAACGAAGAACAAGCAAGAAACCGAGATTGCAATCTGGATATTGCGAATATAAGATGAAAGCTTTATTGATCAAGGTGGGGTTCTGTGACGCCTTTGTCCGGTCGTTGAACACAAACGGCACGCGGGTTGCAGCTATGGCTAACTTTTAATCTAAACAAAACCCAAGGTCTAAACGGTGCCCTAAGGGCTGTATATATGGAGGAAGAGGGGGAATTTCGTGGCCCTTGGTGGAGGGGTCCGAAATCAACCCTAACTCTTGTTTCCCCACACATACGGACTCTAAAAACAGCCTATACATAAGTATTTCGAAATTACATGGGCCTGGCCCAATAATAAGGTGACGCAGCACCTAGAATAGCCTATGGACGAATATTATGAAGTGGCATCTTGTATATTTCGTCCAAGGCCTCATGCACTCATTAGGTGGCTTCAAAGTCCTGAATCATCACTTGTAACTCCGTTTGTTCCTCTTGCGCATGCCAACATCTCCATGCTTGAACTTGCTCCAAGGTTCATCTTTCTTGTCCATGGTAGGCCCTTCATTTGTAAGCAAAACAAATGTATCCAATTTAGGCAGCATCATATTCTCATGAACATTGAATCATTACCAAGAAACGAAAGTACCGATAATTCAATTGGCGCGCGAGCTCTAGTAATTGGTCCAAGATGTATAGCAGCAGGGCTGTGGGTGTAACAATGGTATTGATGTCCTCATCATCCTCCCTTCTTGAAATGAAGTCGCCCTCGACGGAAGCTCATCTTCCTCACCCAAATAAGGCTTCAAATCTGCAATGTTAAAAGTGGACTAACCCCAAAATCTGCAGCAGCTCAAGTTTATATGCATTATCATTTATTTTCTCTAACACCTTAAATGGACCATCAAGACGTGGTATTAGCTTTGATTTGCGCAAATTAGGAAACCTATCCTCACGCAAATGTAACCAAACAAGATCTCCAGTGCAAAGACAACATGTTTTCTACCCTTATCTCCAACAAGTTTATATTTAGCATTCATACGCTCAATGTTTTCCTTAGTTAACTCATGCATTTTAAAATCAATTCAGCACGCTCCTTAGCATCAAAATTAACCTTCTCCAAGATGGAAGAGGCAACAAATCAATAGGTGCACGAGGTAGGAAGCCATACACAATTTCAAAAGGGCACATCTTAGTAGTAGAATGCAATGAACGATTATAAGCAAATTCAATATGAGGCAAGCATTCTTCCCACATTTTCTTATTATTCTTCAAAACATCCCTAAGCATAGTAGACAATGTTCTATTGACTACTTCAGTTTGTCCATCAGTTTGGGGTGACAAGTAGTACTAAAAGCAGTTTAGTCCCCAACTTAGCCCATAAACATCTCCAAAAGTGGCTAAGAAATTTAGTATCACGATCTGAAACAATAGTATTTGGCACACCATGCAAGCTTAATAATTTCACGAAAGAACAAATCAGCAACATTAACAAAGATCATCGCTTTTATGACATGGTATAAAGTGTGCCATTTTCGAGAATCTATCCACGACAACAAATATGCTATCCTCCCTTCTTTGTTCGAGGTAAACCTAAAACAAAGTCCATAGATATATCCTCCCAAGGAACACTAGGCACAGCAAAGGCATATATAAACCATGAGGATTGAGTCGTGACTTAGCTTTTTGACATGTAGTGCAGCGAGCTACAAAACGCTCAACATCCCGCCTCATCTTTGGCCAAAAGAAATGTGTAGCAAGTATATCCTCCGCCTTCTTCACGCCAAAGTGTCCCATTAATCCTCCTCCATGCGCCTCCTGCAACAACAAAAGACTAACAGAGCTAGCAGAATGCATAGCTTGTTAGCACGGAACACAAAACCATCATTAATAACGAACTTGTTCCATGTTCTTCCCTCTTTACAATTCTGCATTACATCTTTAAAATCAGCATCATGCACATATTGATCTTTGATGGTCTCCAAACCAAATATTTTGAAGTCAAGTTGTGAAAGCATAGTATATCGACGAGACAAAGCATCAAGAATAACATTTTCTTTACCCTTCTTGTGTTTAATGACATAAGGGAAAGTCTCAATGAATTCAACCCATTTAGCATGTCTACGATTCAGTTTAGCTTGACTTTTAATATGTTTCAAAGATTCATGATCGAATGTATAACAAATTCTTTGGGCCATAAATAATGTTGCCATGTCTCTAAAGTCCTAACAAGAGCATATAATTCTTTGTCATAAGTAGAATAGTTCAGACTAGGCCCACTCAATTTTTCGTAAAAGTATGCAACAGGTTTGCCATCTTGTAATAACACACCTCCTAATCCAATTCCACTAGCATCACATTCAAGCTCAAAAGTCTTATTAAAGTCGAAGTTGGAGTAAAGGAGCATGTGTCAACTTATCTTTCAATACCGTGAAGGCTTCTTCCCGTATGGTACCCCAAACAAAAGGCACATCCTTCTTTGTAAGCTCATTGAGAGGTGCAGCAATGGTGCTAAAGTCTCTCACAAAACGCCTATAGAAACCAGCGAGTCCAAGAAAACTCCTCACTTGTGTGACTGCTTTGGCTGCGCCAACTCTCAATAGCTTCAATCTTGGCTTTATCAACTTCAATTCCGTGGAGTAACAACATAGCCAAGAAAAGATACTCGGTCGGTGCAAAAGGTGCACTTCCCAAGGTTACCAAACAAACGCATCACGAGAGCATTAAAAACAGCACGTAAATGTTCCAAATGTTCTTCCAAAGATTTGCTATAAATCAGTATATCATCAAAGTAAACTACCACAAATCGTCCAATGAAAGCACGAAAACTTCGCTCATTAATCTCATGAAAGTACTAGGTGCATTAGTTAACCCAAAAGGCATGACTAACCACCATATAATCCAAACTTAGTTTTAAATGCTGTTTTCCATTCATCTCCCAATTTCATACGAATTTGATGGTATCCACTACGCAAATCAACTTTGGAGAATATTGTAGAGCCACTCAATTCATCAAGCATATCATCTAGCCTAGGAATAGGATGACGATAACTAATAGTAATATTATTAATGCCTCTACAATCAACACACATACGCCGACGCACCATCCTTTTTAGGCACTAGTATAATAGGAACAGACAAGGACTAAGAGATTCGCAGATATAACCTTTGTCGAGCAGCTCCTCGTGATTTGACGATAATCTCCTTCGCCTCCTCCGGATTGGTACGGTATGGTGCACGGTTGGTAGCGATGCACCGGAATTAAGTCAATTTGATGCTCAATCCTCGAATAGGTGGTAATCCGGTGGCACGCCTTGTGGGAAGACGCCGTAACTCCCGCAAAATGTTAGTGACAAGAGGGGCAAAGAGGAAGGCACGCCCTCGAATGAAAATAATGCCTCTTTGCACACAAAAGCATAGCAAACAGATTTGCTAGAATCTAGCTCATCAATATCAGATTTGGTGGCAAATAAACATGCACTTTTCAGTTTAATTTCGAAGCAACATTAGATGGTTTATTATTAGGCTTCATTTGTTGCTCAAATTCTTTTGCCACAATCTGATTTTCACTCTTATTTTTCTCCTGTTTTGCTTTATTAGCTCTATTAATATCATCTTTCAAAATGGAATCAGAGTCATAGGAAGCAAAGTAATATTTTTATCCTTGTGAACAAGAGTATACTGATTGTTTCTACCATGGTGTACAGAATTTTATCAAATTGCCATGGTCTACCAAGTAATAAGGAACATGCTTGCATAGGTACCACATCACAATCAACATAATCAGCATATGTAGAGATACTAAAATGCACACTAACAAAGACGTGTTACCTTAACCTTGCCGCTGTTGTTGAACCATTGGATGTAGTAAGGATGTGGATGTGGTCTTGTGGTGAGAGAAAGCTTCCACCATATCCATGCTAGCCAAGTTGTTGCAGCTCCTCCATCTATGATGACGCTAATAGAACGCTCCTTCACAACTCCCTTTGTATGGAACAAGTTATGCCTCTGATTTTGCTCACTTGTGTAACCTGCACACTCAAAACACGTTGAGCAACTAAACATTCATACCGTCAAGATCTTCAGCAGCCATGTATTGCGCCTCAAGATCGTAATCATCTCCACCGTGTTCTTCATGTGTAATAAGAGCCAAAGTCTCTTCATCATAGTCACTAGCGCACTCATACCCACCATCCTCGTGAGCAATCATCACACGCTGAGATTGGCATTCTCTCAAAAATGTCCTCTTCCCTTACAACGACGACAAATAATATCACTTGTGTGCCCTGCTGACGCCATGGAAGAAGAAGAGCTCTGTAGGCCCAGCAGTGTACTCTTGGCGATAGTGGTGGTTGTGCCTGCTTTCTTGTATCACGGTTGGAGGTGGCAGCCGACGGAGGTGCCGTGTAGTAGAACGTGGAAGTAGATGATGCACGTGGTGTCCATGATGAAGGTCGACCAGAAAAGTTAGTCCGCCAAGGCCCGCCGATCCTCAGACTTCACGCTCAGCTTTACAAGCAAGATGGAATAATCGAGTGATATTATTATAATCCTTGTAGTCTAGAATGGTCTGAATCTCTATTTAATCCACCCAGAAAACGCAAGCATAGCTTCATTCTCCTCAACAATACCACATCTAATCAAGCCAGTTTGTAATTCCTGATAATATTCTTCACCGAATTTTTCCTTGTCTTAAGCGCTGCAATTTTTGAAGTAATTCACGATAATATGGTGGAACCCAACGAGTACGCATAGCAGTTTTCAAAGCAGCCCAAGTAGCTGGAACAGGATATAATCTACAATGTTCGCACCACCAAACACATGCAAAGCTAGTGAAAGCACAAACAGCAAGCAGGAACACGCCTCTCCTCGTGATATTGTAAACATGTAAATCGTTGTTCAGTTTCTAACTCCCAAGTAAGATATATATCAGAACATATCTACCCTCAAATGGTGGAATATTCAATTTCAGTTTAGGGAGATGGTCATGATCTCGCACTCAAGGGGAGCCCAACATTGCCATTATTTGCATGTGGACGACCGGTGGTTGTGGTGATGGTGGTTGCACGTAGTTCGATGTTGATCAACCTCATCCTCGTAAGCTCTCACATAATCATCCTCCCCACCGCAGCAGCAGGAGCCATGTATATCAACAAGCAGCACCAAAGAGCTTGGCCAGTGAAGAGGGACACGGAAGCTCAAGGAGGGCTGTTTCATGATGTGGAGGTAGTCCATGTTGTTGTAGTAGAGGTGCGTTAGGTGCAGCCGGTGGTGGTGGTGGTAGACGCGAGCAATTCATTAAACTTGTTATCGAGCTTGGTTTCAACGCCTTCTCAATGCCATCTATCTTCTCCATGGCCTCTTCAAATCTATTTAGCACATCGTCCACCGCCCACTCATCATTTGTTGAAACTTATCATGTAGCGCTTTGTTTGTCATGTTCTCCCAATCAGTCTCGCTGGCTTGTGATCCTGCCATGGTTAGCAGCAATAGAAACACACAAGAATATGATTCGACAGACTACTAGGAAGTGGTGGTGGTGGTGGTGGACAATCACAACCGCAAGCAAATCTCAAATTCTTACCAGCCTACCCAAAGAAGAAAGGTGATCGGCAACCGATGTAGTCAAAACTCTCAAAGCTTGATAGAGCGATTACTGTGAGAGTCAAACGACGATGTAGATGTATGTGGAGCTGGAAGGCTTATAATATGGTAGCAAAAGGGTCAGCAATAATCAATTCAGAGATGCAAAGTTGAATAAACGCCAACGACGCAGATCAGGTCGGGTCCTAGGCTAGACCGTACTAGAGACGCGAGCCTAGAACACTAACAAAATCACGGCGCCGCACGGAAACAACGGAAAAGCACACTGAAATTTTTTTTTTTTCTTTTTTTTTTTTTTTTTTTTTTTTTTTTTTTTTTGCTAAAAATCACTATAATGGCGAAAGTGTCTCAAAACTCTTCCCAGTGTCAAACCGACAGATGGGCATGAAATTTTTCGACTAAATTTTTTTTTTTTTGACCGCCCGACCCAAAACCGAAACGGGTCAAAAAACTTTCTATAACGGCGATCGCCTCAATCCACTTAGAAACACCTAAAAATAGGATAGCCGTAAATTTTTTCGACAAGTGCGCTTTTGAAAATTTTGGGCCTAAACGAGGGGTGGTTTCCAAACCTACGCAGCAAGGAAACACAAATCGAAACTAGATGGATCTCAAAACAAACCTAATATGAGAAGAACTCTGATTGGTGGTGGATATATGGTGGTGGTATATGGCAGCGTGGTGATATATGGTAGCGTGGTGGTATATGGATACGGATTGGTGGTGGTATATGGATACGGATTCAGAGCGGCGGATAAGCAATGGTGGTAGATGGCAAGGCGATGATGATGGTGCGGCGCACGTGACAACTTATGACCGTAACTCAAACTCTAAAAGACTAGACTCTAAGACCAGAACTTGACACGACGATGCAACCGCAAATTCAACAAAGCAAAACCCTAAAAAGATTATGCAAAGGCTCGATTGGTTCGGATATGATGAACTAACCCTAATTTTTTTTGTGGCTTTTTCGTGGACTTTAGGTATGAAGAACAGACTCGATCTAATCTACGAAAACTGTAAAATCTCACCGAGCAACCTGAAAATCTGATACCACTTGATAGAGGCAAAGGTGTCCCGCCTTTCGATGAGATGTGGTTTTCGCTTTGGAGGAAGTCGACTTTGACGATCCGACTACGAACGCAGCGAGGACGCCGCGCTTTAGCAATCGCTAAACCAACTCCGAGAGGTTATTGACCACGCCGAGCACGATCAACTCCGACCACGAGGGTCTGCTTCCTGCGAGCAAACGAAGAACAAGCAAGAAACTGAGATTGCAATATGGATATTGCGAATATAAGATGAAAGCTTTATTGATCAAGGTGGGGTTCTGGACGCTTTGTCCGGTCGTTGAACACAAACGGCACGCCAAGTTGCAGCTATGGCGTAACTTTTAATCTAAACAAAACCTAAGGTCTAAACGGTGCCCTAAGGGCTGTATATATGGAGGAAGAGGGGGAATTTCGTGGCCCTTGGTGGAGGGGTCCAAATCAACCCTAACTCTTGTTTCCCACACATACGGACTCTAAAACAGCCTATACTTAAGTATTTCGAAATTACATGGGCCTGGCCCAATAATAAGGTGACGCAGCACCTAGAATAGCCTATGGACTAATATTATGAAGTGGCATCTTGTATATTTCGTCCAAGGCCTCATGCACTCATTAGGGTGGCTTCAAAGTCCCGAATCATCACTTGTAACTCCGTTTTTTTCTCCTTGCGCATGGCATTATCTCCATGCTTGTTCTTGCTCCAATGTCCATCCTTCTCCAAGCTAGGCCTTCATTTGTAAGCAAAACAAATGTATCCAATTTAGGCAGCATCATATTCTCATGAACATTAGAATCATTACCAAGAAACGAAAGTATCCGATAATTTAATTGGCGCATGCGAGCTCTAGTAATTGGTCCAAGATATGTAGCAGAGGGGCTGTGGGTGTAACAATGGTATTGATGTCCTCATCAATATGGTAGCAAAAATGGTTAGCAATAATCAATTCAGAGATGCAAAGTTGAATAAACGCCAACGACGGTGATTGTGGTTGGTCCTAGGCTAGACCGTAGAGACGCGAGCCTAGAACACTAACAAAATCACGGCGCTGCACGGAAACAACGGAAAAGCACACTGAATTTTTTTCCGCTTTTTTTTTTTACAGCTTTTTTTTTTTTTTTTTTTTTTTTTTTGCGAAAAATCACTATAATGGCGAGTGTCTTAAAACTCTTCCCAGTGTCAAACTGACAGGATGGGCACGTAAATTTTTCGACCAAAAAAATTTTTTTTTTTCGATCGCCCGACCCAAAAACTGAAACGGGTCAAAAAAACTTTCTATAACGGCGAATCGCCTCAATCCACTTATAAACACCTAAAAATAGGATAGCCAGAAAATTTTTCGACAAGTTCGCTTTTCGAAAATTTTGGGCCTAACGGAGGGTGGTTTCAGATTTTTTTTTCCCAAACCTACTCCCAAGGAAAACACAAATCGGAAACTAGATGGATCTCAAAACAAACCTAATATGAGAAGAACTCGGATTGGTGGTGGATATATGGTGGTGGTATATGGCAGCGGTGGTGGAATATGGATACGGATTGGTGGTGGTATATGGATACGGATTGGTGGTGGTATATGGATACGGATTCAGAGCGGTGGCGGATAAGCAATGGTGGTAGATGGCAAGGCGATGATGATGGTGCGCGGCGGCGTGACAACTTATGACCGTAACTCAAACTCTAAAAGACTAGACTCTAAGACCAAAGAACTTGACACGACGATGCAACCGCAAATTCAACAAAGCAAAACCCTAAAAAGATTATGCAAAGGCTCGATTGGTTCGGATATGATGAACTAACCCTAATTTTTTGTCCGGCTTTTTCGTGGACTTTAGGTATGAAGAATGACTCGATCTAATCTACGAAAAAGCTGTAAAATCTCACCGAGCAACCTGAAAATCTGATACCACTTGATAGAGGCAAAGGTGTCCCGCCTTTCGATGAGATGTGGTTTTCGCTTTGGAGGAAGTCGATTTTGACGATCCGACTACTTAACGTATGAGGACGCCGCGCCTTAGCAATCGCTAAACCAACTCGAGAGGTTATTGACCACGCCGGAGCACGCATCAACCTCGACCACGAGGGTCTGCTTCCCGCAAGCAAACGAAGAACAAGCAAGAAACCGAGATTGCAACTGGATATTGCGTAATATAAGATGAAAGCTTTATTGATCAAGGTGGGGTTCTGTGGACGCTTTGTCCGGTCGTTGAACACAAACGGCACGCCAAGTTGCAGCTATGGCTAACTTTTAATCTAAACAAAACCTAAGGTCTAAACGGTGCCCTAAGGGCTGTATATATGGAGGAAGAGGGGAATTTCGTGGCCTTGGTGGAGGGGTCCAAATCAACCCTAACTCTTGTTTCCCCACACATACGGACTCTAAAAACAGCCTATACTTAAGTATTTCGAAATTACATGGGCCTGGCCAATAATAAGGTGACGAAAGCACCTAGAATAGCCTATGGACGAATATTATGAAGTGGCATCTTGTATATTTCTGTCCAAGGCCTCATGCACTCATTAGGGTGGCTTCAAAGTCCCGAATCATCACTTGTAACTCCGTTTGTTCCCTTTGCGCATGCCAACATCTCCATGCTTGAACTTGCTCCAAGGTTCATCTTTCTTGTCCATGGTAGGCCCTTCATTTGTAAGCAAAACAAATGTATCCAATTTAGGCAGCATCATATTCTCATGAACATTGGAATCGTTACAAGAAACGAAAGTACCGATAATTCAATTGGCGCGCGAGCTCTAGTAATTGGTCCAAGATGTATAGCAGCAGGGGTCTGTGGGTGTAACAATGGTATTGATGTCCTCATCACCACGCGGCATCATCTACTTCCACACGCTTCTACTACACCGCACCTCCGCCGGCTGCCACCTCCAACCGTGATACAAGAAAGCAAGCACAACCACCACTATCTATGCGCCAAGAGTACACCGCTGGGCCACCGACATCTTGCTTGTAGCTCTTCTTCTTCCATGGCGCCAACAGGCACACAAGTGATATTATTTGTCGTCGTTGTAAGGGAAGAGGACATTTCATGAGAGAATGCCAATCTCAAAAGGGAGTGATGATTGCTACCGAGGATGGTGGGTATGAGTCCGCTAGTGACTATGATGAAGAGACTTTGGCTCTTATTACACATGAAGAACACGGTGGAGATGATTCTGATTTTGAGACGCAATACATGGCTGTCAAGATGCCGACAGTATGAATGTTTAGTTGCTCAACGTGTTTTGAGTGTGCAGGTTACACAAGTTGAGCAAAATCAGAGGCATAACTTGTTCCATACAAAGGAGTTGTGAAGGAACGCTCTATTCAAGGCCATCATAGATGGAGGGAGCTGCAACAACTTGGCTAGCATGGATATGGTGGAGAAGCTTTCTCACCACAAGACCACATCCACATCCTTACTACATCCAATGGTTCAACAACAGCGCAAGGTTAAGGTAACACGATCGCTCGTGTGCATTTTAGTATCTCTACATATGTTGATTATGTTGATTGTGATGTGGTACCTATGCAAGCATGTTCCTTATTACTTGGTAGACCATGGCAATTTGATAAAATTCTATACACCATGGTAGAAACAATCAGATACTCTTGTTCACAAGGATAAAAATATTACTTTGCTTCCTATGACTCCTGATTCCATTTTGAAAGATGATATTAATAGAGCTAATAAAGCAAAACAGGAGAAAAATAAGAGTGAAAATCAGATTGTGGCAAAAGAATTTGAGCAACAAATGAAGCCTAATAATAAACCATCTAATGTTGCTTCTGAAATTAAACCGAAAAGTGCATGTTTATTTGCCACCAAATCTGATATTGATGAGCTAGATTCTAGCAAATCTGTTTGCTATGCTTTTGTGTGCAAAGAGGCATTATTTTCATTCGAGGACGTGTTTTCCTCTTTGCCCTCGCTGTCACTAACATTTTGCAGAGTTCACCGACGCCTTCCCACAAGACGTGCCACCGGATTACCACCTATTCGAGGGATTGAGCATCAAATTGACTTAATTCCTGCATCGCTACCCAACCGTGCACCATACCGCACTAATCCAGAGGAGACGAAGGAGATTATGCGCCAAGTACAGAGCTGCTCGACAAAGGTTATATACGCCAATCTCTTAGTCCTTGTGCTGTTCCTATTATACTAGTGCCTAAAAAGGATGGTACGTCACAGATGTGTGTTGATTGTAGAGGCATTAATAATATTACTATTCGTTATCGCCATCCTATTCCTAGGCTAGATGATATGCTTGATGAATTAAGTGGCTCTACAATATTCTCCAAGGTTGATTTATGAGTGGATACCATCAAATTCGTATGAAATTGGGAGATGAATGGAAAACAGCATTTAAAACTAAGTTTGGATTATATGAGTGGTTAGTCATGCCTTTTGGGTTAACTAATGCACCTAGTACTTTCATGAGATTAATGAATGAAGTTTTACGTGCTTTCATTGGACGATTTGTGGTAGTTTACTTTGATGATATACTGATTTATAGCAAATCTTTGGAAGAACATTTGGAACATTTACGTGTTGTTTTTAATGCTCTACGTGATGCACGCTTGTTTGGTAACCTTGGGAAGTGCACCTTTGCACCGAATTTAGTATCTTTTCTTGGCTATGTTGTTACTCCACAGGAATTGAAGTTGATAAAGCCAAGATTGAAGCTATTGAGAGTTGGCCGCAGCCCAAAACGGTCACACAAGTGAGGAGTTTTCTTGGACTCGCTGGTTTCTATAGGCGCTTTGTGAGAGACTTTAGCACCATTGCTGCACCTCTCAATGAGCTTACAAAGAAGGATGTGCCTTTTGTTTGGGGTACCGCATGTGAAGAAGCCTTCACGGTATTGAAAGATAAGTTGACACATGCCCTTTACTCCAACTTCCCGACTTTAATAAGACTTTGAGCTTGAATGTGATGCTAGTGGAATTGGATTAGAGGTGTGTTATTACAAGATGGCAAACCTGTTGCATACTTTTCTCTAAAAATTGAGTGGGCCTAGTCTGAACTATTCTACTTATGACAAAGAATTATATGCTCTTGTTCGGACTTTAGAGACATGGCAACATTATTTATGGCCCAAAGAATTTGTTATACATTCTGATCATGAATCTTTGAAACATATTAAAAGTCAAGCTAAACTGAATCGAGACATGCTAAATGGGTTGAATTCATTGAGACTTTCCTTATGTCATTAAACACAAGAAGGGTAAAGAAAATGTTATTGCTGATGCTTTGTCTCGTCATATACTATGCTTTCACAACTTGACTTCAAAATATTTGGTTTGGAGACCATCAAAGATCAATATGTGCATGATGCTGATTTTAAAGATGTAATGCAGAATTGTAAAGAAGGAAGAACATGGAACAAGTTCGTTATTAATGATGGTTTTGTGTTCCATGCTAACAAGCTATGCATTCCTGCTAGCTCTGTTCGCCTTTTGTTGTTGCAGGAGGCGATGGAGGAGGATTAATGGGACACTTTGGCCAAGAAGACGGAGGATATACTTGCTACACATTTCTTTTGGCAAAAGATGAGACGGATGTTGAGCGCTTTGTTGCTCGCTGCACTACATGTCAAAAAGCTAAGTCACGACTCAATCCTCATGGTTTATATATGCCTTTGCTCGCCTAGTGTTCCTTGGGAGGATATATCTATGGACTTTGTTTTAGGTTTACCTCTAACAAAGAAGGGAGGGATAGCATATTTGTTGTCGTGGATAGATTCTCAAAATGGCACACTTTATACCATGTCATAAAAGCGATGATGCTGTTAATGTTGCTGATTTGTTCTTTCGTGAAATTATTCGCTTGCATGGTGTGCCAAATACTATTGTTTCAGATCGTGATACTAAATTTCTTAGCCACTTTTGGAGATGTTTATGGGCTAAGTTGGGGACTAAACTGCTTTTAGTACTACTTGTCACCCCAAACCGATGGATAAACTGAAGTAGTCAATAGAACATTGTCTACTATGCTTAGGGCTGTTTTGAAGAATAATAAGAAAATGTGGGAATAATGCTTGCCTCATATTGAATTTGCTTATAATCGCTCATTGCATTCTACTACTAAGATGTGCCCTTTGAAATTGTGTATGGCTTCCTACCTCGTGCACCTATTGATTTGTTGCCTCTTCCATCTTCGGAGAAGGTTAATTTTGATGCTAAAGAACGTGCTGAATTGATTTTAAAAGTGCATGAGATAACTAAGGAAAACATTGAGCGATGAATGCTAAATATAAACTTGTCGGAGATAAGGGTAGAAAACATGTTGTCTTTGCACCGGAGATCTTGTTTGGTTACATTTATGTAAGGATAGGTTTCTAATTTGCGCAAATCAAAGCTAATGCCACGTGTCGATGGTCCATTTAAGGTGTTAGAGAAAATAAATGATAATGCATATAAACTTGAGCTGCCTCGCAGATTTTGGGGTTAGTCCCACTTTTAACATTGCAGATTTGAAGCCTTATTTGGGTGAGGAATATGAGCTCTTCGAGGACGACTTCATTTCAAGAAGGGAGGATGATGAGGACATCAATACCATTGTTACACCCACAACCCCTCACGCTACATATACCGGACCAATTACTAGAGCTCACAAGACGCCAATTAAATTATCGTACTTTCGCTTTTTGGTAATGATTCTAATGTTCATGAGAATATGATGCTGCTTAAATTGGATACATTTGTTTTGCTTACAAATGAAGGCCCTAGCTTGGAGAAGGATGGACATTGAGCAAGAACAAGCATGGAGATAATGCCATGCTAAGGAGAACAAGAACGGAGTTACAAGTGATGATTCCAGGACTTTGAAGCCACCCTAATGAGTGCATGAGGCCTTGGACGAAAAATACAAGATGCCACTTCATAATATTCGTCCATAGGTGATAGAGGCGAGGGTGTCCCGATCTTCGATGAGATGATAACTCTCGATTTGGTGGAACTTTCTATAACGGCGATCGCCTCAATACACTTAGAAACACCTAAAATAGGATAGCCGTAAAATTTTTCGACAAGTGCGCTTGAAAATTTTGGGCCTAAACGAGGGTGGTTTCCAGCACTTTTTTTTTTTTCTTTATCTTTTTTCTCCTCTTCCAAGACAAACTGGATAAGATGCGATTGATCAAAGCGAAGATGTGAACGATCTCAACTATGGTTATGACAATGAACGGTGGGTAGCACGTGGTGGAAATTGATGGATGGATGGTGATCAACGGAAGGGATAACGATGCAGCAAGCGTTGACTAATGTGAACAGTAACTCAAACTCTAAACGAACTAGACACTAAGACCAAGAACTCGACACGACGATGCAACCGATAATTCAATAATGCAAACAATGAAAAGAAAACTGCAAAGGCTCGATCGGGCTTGGACAAAGGATGAATAGATCTAACTTTTTTGTGGCTTTTTCTTGGACAATAGGTAAGAAAATAAATCTAATCTAGGATAATTGGAAATTCTCACCGAGCAACCTGAAAACCGATACCACTTGATAGAGGCGAGGGTGTCCCGATCTTCGATGAGATGATAACTCTCGATTTGGTGGAGTCGACTTTGACGATCCGACTACAAACGCAGCACGACGCTATGCCTTAGCAATCGCTAAACCAATCTCCTTAGGTTATCGACGATGCCGGAGCACGACCAGCCTGACCACGGAAGGTCTATTCCTGCAAGCAATCAAAGAACGAGCAAGAATATGATAAAGCAATCTGAATATTGCGAATATATATGAAGTATTGATAATGGTGGAGATCCGTAGCGGTCTTGGTCTGGTCGTTGGACACAAACGGCACACGGTTGCAATGGCTAACTTTAACTAAACAAATCCCAAGGAAAAAGCTACTAGATGGATCTACTTATATAGGAGCAAGGGGTGGCGGCCAAGGAGGTGGAGGACGTCCCAAGGCAGCCTAAAACTAACCCTAGGTCGTACAAGGCCAATGGGCCCAAGCGGAGGTGACGAACACCTTTGGACTTGTAGTTTGACTCGGATTCTGCTGCAGCATCAGATTGTTTCGTCTATAACTCAACGCTCCGGACGGATTTTAAGGTGATTCCAATTGCTTGGAAATGCACGAAATCTATTTTCCAACAAAAAAGAATCAACCAATTTGGAGTCCGTATGAAAAGTTATAGACGTTTTGAGTCAGGTATGTCTGTGCAGTCCGAATCTGAGTCCGAACGTGAGAGACTTGGACTCTATCTTCTCTTGGGCCAAAAGTGACGTGAGAGAACTTTTGAACAGCAGGTAAACATCTCTTTCTCCCTTATCTTCATATGTGGATTGTACAAATGTCCCATACACCTGCAATTAGACATGGCACAAAAGTTTGTGAAGTATTTTTGTCCTGGATAACATAAATATATTATTGAATAGTTTGCACTAGAAATCACCTGAGAAATATGCATGTATGCAATATTTTTGGTCTCATCCAAGGTAGTCATGTCCTCATCAATAGGCTATTCTAGGTGCTGCGTCACCTTATTATTGGGCCAGGCCCATGTAATTTCGAAATACTTAAGTATAGGCTGTTTTTAGAGTCCGTATGTGTGGGGAAACAAGAGTTAGGGTTGATTTCGGTCCCCTCCACCAAGGGCCACGAAATTCTCTTCCTCCATATATACAGCCCTTAGGGCACCGCTTAGACCTTGGGTTTTGTTTAGATTAAAAGTTCGCCATAGCTGCAACTTCACAGCATTTCGCTTGTGTTCAACGACTGCATAAAGGCGCCATGTAACCCCACCTTGATCAATAAAGCTTTCATCTTATATTCGCAATATCCAGATTGCAATCTCAGTTTCTTGCTTGTTCTTCGCTTGCTCGCAGGAAACAGGCCCTCGTGGTCGTTGATCGTGTTCGCGTGGTCAATAACCCTCGAAGTTGGTTTAGCGATTGCTAAGGCGCCGACGCCTCGCACGATCGTAGTCGGATCGCCAAGGTCGACTCCCACGTAAACGATAGCCACCATCTCATCGAAACATCGGGACACCTTTGCCTTTATCAAGTATGCACAAGGTCCGGCTGAAGTAGCATCCATGTCTTACATGCGGAAAGGGAAGATTCGGAAAGGAGCGAGTTCACCTTAGGTCCAATGGCGCATAGTCGAGGTCTCATCTTATTTATCCTTGGGGCTTGGAGAGTAGATGGAGTGTACATGGGGATGAGCGTGGGATGCTCCGCATCACTCATGTATACTCGTCAACTTCTCAATCCCAAGAGTTGACGAAACGAGCTCTTGAGAGGAACGATGCTTTGGGATCCCGTGGACTATCCTTACCACCGTTCCCTTCGCGCAAGGACTACGCGCATCTCTTCTACTTGGCTCTCACACGGCTATGGGCTATTTACCACTTGTCACCTTATGCCCATACTATTGTGTTCACTTTGCATGTTATGCTTGCTTCTATGCCTTTGCCATGCAATTGTGACCCTTGCTTGCATATACCCATGATTCACCATTATGATACTCCTATGTGTATTTGCATGCTTGGTGGAGATCCTAGTAGTTATTGTCATGATTTCTTTGTGCCCCATGCTATTGATGCTTGTTGTGTTGGGAGAGTCATGATGCCCCATTGCTATTTACATATGGTCTCTCGCCAATACATTGATGATATTTTGCTCATATCTTGCTTTCATGCTTGTGCTATGACATGTGAATTATTCATGCCCACTATTTGCACACATGACATGTTTACCATGACCCCTTCTAGTATGTTGCATCTTCGCACTACTAGCTGCTATGTTGCATCACCCATGTTCCACTATTACTTGCTTTCTTGGGTTGATGACATATATGTTCATGCCTCTCACATGATATATATTGTTCATTGTCTGATGTAGGGCGGAACCCTATGTGGGCGATCTTTCACGTTTGGAGAGAATCCCTACGAGGAACACGAAGAACGAGCGGAAGAACACGAGGAAATCACGGGGAAAACGAGAGAGAGGTCACTCAACCGACAAGAAAATGATCACACAAGCGCTAGATCGATGAACACATAGAGTAGCACGAGATTCAAGAACAATAAAGGTAAAGATACAAGAGTAGCCGATCTTCTCCGAGAGGAGGTCTTGATGGGGTCCACCCTAGGAGGGGGTCTTGAATCCGCTTGGGGGTCTTCTCCAAGAGGTCCCGATCTCAAGGAGAAGTAGCCAAGTGGATGAGCAATGGCTCACACATCAAATATGAGCAAATCCAAAGCTGCCCTAACTAGGGGTGGAAGGGTCCTATTAATAGTCTTAGTGCAAATGGAAGTCAAAACGAAGGGGTACATGGGCTTCAGCCCAGATCAGCGCCTGGACGTCCGGAAGGCGCTTGACGTCCGAGGCTCGGAGGGTCCGGATGTCCGGCGCGTTCGATGTCCGCTTATTCTTTTCTCGCTGTGGTGTGTTTGTCGTCCAAGCGGGCCGGCCGTCCGGCTTCAGAGGGTCCGGACGTCCGGAGGCGGCGGTCGTCTGTAGATCCGGTTCGGTGATGGACGTCCGGACGTCCGGCCGCTCCCGGCCGTCTGTAGGTTTGATTCGGTGGCGATGTTCCGGACCGGAGGGCGCTTGACGTCCGTGAGTTTGATTCGGTGACGGTTCCGGACGCCCGAGGGCGCTTGACGTCCGTGTCTCCGGGAATCGCTTGACGTCCGGAGCGGGACGGACGTCCGTGTTCTCGAAGCTTCAAATGCCTTCCTTCTTCCTCTTCGACATACTTGGGGTTCTCGCCGCCTTGGCTCTTGCAAGTAGTGGATCCTTGGTTTGCCTCCATGTATCTGATTACGCATAGAGTTTCGAATGAGGTAGTAGCCATGTCTCATGGGTAGAAATAAGAAGTTCGGAGAGGAGCGAAGTTCACCTTATCTTCAATAGCCTTAGCTCGGCTCTTGTCATGGGTCCCGTGGTGTTGAGGGAGATGAAGGCACGTCCGGGGATGAGTGAGGGCTGCTCGCATCATCTCCCCTCTTGGGAGAGATCTGACCTCGGATCAAAAACTTCATCTCCATGGACAGGTGCAAGGTCCTTGACGTTGAAGATGTCGCCACGCTGTACTTGTCGCGAGGTATGTCGATTTTGTAAGCGTTGTCGCTGTAGCGCATGCGAGCACTTTGAAAGGGCCATCGCTCGAGGTAGAAGTTTGACTTGCGCTTTTGGGAAGCGGTCCTCATGAAGGTGGAGCCACACTTGATCGCCAATGTTGAAGACGATGGGTTGTTTGTTGGCGTTGAGCTTGTTTGTTTACGCGTTGTACTTGGCGCCAATTGCGGCCTTGTATCTTCGCATCTTCTTGATGTAGCTTGCTCGCTCACTTGCATCCATGTTGGTGCGCCTTGGAGAGGTAGTGGTAGAATGTCCAATGGGGACAACGGGTTGAAACCGTAGACGATCTCAAGGGGGACTTGCCGGTAGTTGAATGTCTTGCACGATTGTAGGCGATTTCGGCGATGGGTAGACATGCTTCCCACTCCTTGATGTTCTTCTTGATCAAGACACGAAGTAGAGTGGATAGTGTGCGGTTCGTCACCTCCGCTTGGCCGCCGGTTTGAGGATGGTATGCCGAGGAGAACAATAGCTTGATTCCGAGCTTGGCGATAGGGTCTTCCAAAAGTAACTCAAGAACTTGACGCCACGATCGGAGACGATTGTCTTTGGTACTCCGTGGAGTCGCAAGATTTCCTACAAAAGAGATTTGCAACATGTGAAGCATCGCTCATCTTGTTGCAAGGAATGAAATGTGCCATCTTAGAAAATCTATCCACAACAACAAACACGGAATCCTTGCCATTTTGAGTCCTAGGCAAACCAAGTACAAAATCCATGCTAATGTCTTCCCATGGTTGATATGGAATAGGAAGAGGCATGTAAAGACCATGAGATTGAGCTTTAGACTTAGCTTTATGACATGTATAGCATCGGTTGGTGAAGCGCTGTACGTCACGGAACATCTTGGGCCAAAAGTAGTTGTTGGAGAGCGTATAATGTCTTGTCGCGTTCAAAGTGTCCCATGAGTCCGCCTCCATGAGCCTCTTGCAAAAGGAGCAAACGAAGAGAAGACTCGAATGCAAAGTTTGTTAGCTCTCATAAGATAACCATCCTTGATGTAATATTGTTCCCAAGACGTATGGCCAAACACTTAGCATAAGGAGAAGCAAAAGATGGATCATGCTCATACAAGTCTTTTATATGCTCAAAACCAATGACATTCAACTCAAGTTGGGTGACAAGCATGCATATGCGTGAAAGCGCCGGCAACTACATTCTCTTTACCCTTAATGTACTTGATCACATAAGGAAAAGATTCAATGAATTCACTCCATTTGGCATGACGCTTGTTCAATTTAGTTTGACCTTTGAGGTACTTAAGCTGCTTCATGATCGGTATGGATGACAAACTCATGAGGTCTAAGGTAATGTTCCCAAACATGGAGCACACGCACTAAAGCATACAATTCCTTATCATAGATGGGATAATTGTTGAGCACCGAGAGTTTTTCACTAAAATAAGCAATGCTCGCTTGTCTTGCATCAAAACTCCGCCTATTCCGCACCACTTGCATCACAATGAACCTCAAAAGTTTTGTCAAAATTGGGCAAAGCAAGAATCGGAGCATGAGTAAGCAAAGTCTTGAGCTTATCAAAAGCGGTTGATTGCAAAGTTCCCCAAACAAAGGGAGTATTCTTCTTGCTCAAAGCATGCAAAGGAGCGGCAATTGTGCTAAAACCTTTCACAAAGCTTACGATAGAAACCCGCAAGACCAAGAAAACTTCGCACTTGTTGCAAATTGGTGGGTTGGGCCAAGTTTTAATTGCTTGAATTTTAGATTCATCAACATGGACACCCTTTGAGGAAACAACAAAACCCAAGAAAACCACTTTGTCAACTCCAAATGTGCATTTTTCAAGTTTGCATAAAGGCTTTCTTTATGTAAGAGTTTGCAACACAGATTTTACATGGTTGATGTGCTCTTTCATGGTTTTGCTAAACACAAGAATATCGCCAAAGTAGACCACAACAAAGACTCCAATGTAAGGACGAAGCACATGATGCATAAGACGCACAAAAGTACCGGAGCTTCCGAAAGACCCATAGGCATCACTAACCACTCATATAAACCAAATTTGGTTTTAAAAGCAGTTTTCCATTCATCACCCTCTTGTATGCGGATTTGATAATAGCCACTTTTAAGATCAATTTTGAGAAAAGTTGGCTCCACTAAGTTCATCAAGCATGTCATCTAAGCGAGGAATGGGATGCCTATATCGAACAAAGAATAGCATTGATAGGTCTACAATCGAACACAAGCGGAAACTTCCATCGGCTTAGGCACAAGAATAACCGGAACGACACAAGGGCTTAGGCTTTCACGCACATGACCGTTGTCGATGAGTTGTTGTACTTGCTGCTGAATCTCCTTGGTTTCTTCCGGATTGACTCGGTATGGAGCTTTGTTTGGTAGAGGCGCCCGGGATGAGGTCGATTCGATGCTCAATGCCTCAAGGGGAGGTAGACCCGAGGTAGCTCATCGGGAAAAACATCTTGGAATTCCTGCAAAGAGATTGAAACACCAAAGGTAGCTCGTGAATGGTGTTAGTTTTGGTTCTCCATCCTTGCACACAAGGACAAAGTGCATCACGGTAGATGGGTTCTCACACACTTCTCTCATCTCACTTTTGGTGGCAAATAGAATGAGGGTTTTCTCTAGGCTAAGAGTCGCCAAATTTGGCTTGTGGCTGTCACTCACTTTTGGTGGATCGCTTTCACTCTTTTCTCTATAATGGGTGGCTTGTTTGTCGGCTATCACATGACTAGGAGACATAGGTCGAGCACATATTCTTTCCCTTCATCTTGAAGCTATAGTGATTGGTGCGCCCATTGTGGATGACACCACTGGTCGAATTGCCATGGTCGACCAAGAAGTAGGTGGCAAACGGTCATTGGGACCACATCACATTCCAAAGTGTCTTCGTAAGCACCAATTTTGAAGGAGACTTGGACCGATGCTCGACTCAGATAGTGCCGAGTCACTTAGCCATTGAACCTTGTAAGGGTGTGGGTGCTTCCTCTCGACCAATTGTAGCTTGGAGCATAGTTCTTCACTTGCCAAGTTGTGGCAACTACCTCCATCGATGATGACCTTGATGGACCGGCCCATTGATGCCGCTTTTGTGTGGAAGATGTGGCATCGTTGGTCTTCTTCTTGTTGATGTTGAAGGGTCAAGACTTTGAGACAACGAGAGCGGGCTCAATCCTCATCACAAAAGACTTGATCATCTTCATCTTCATTCACTTGCCGTGCATGGCCACTTGCTCAAGAGCTTCCATTTCCTCTTCACTCATGGAGTCATATGTGCCATCGCGCTGAGGATCATGGTGCGCTTGTTGGTGCATTCAGATGACTTGTGGCCTCGGGCACCGCAAGTGAAACACTTTAAGGAGCTTGTCTTAATGGTCTCATCGGTCGAGTAGAGGATGAAGCACGCGGCTTGAGGTTGTTTGTAGAAGGAGGAGGACGACTTGAACTTGTCGAAGTTTTCTTGTAACTTGACTTGTCGTCGTTTCTTGAATAAGGCTTGGTCGATGTGGAAGTTGGAGGAGTCGTTGAAACTTGGTTGTTGGATGGACCGTATGATGAGGACATCAATACCATTGTTACACCCACAACCCCTGCTGCTATACATACTAGACCAATTACTAGAGCTCGCGCACGCCAATTGAATTATCAGGTACTTTCGTTTCTTGGTAACGATTCCAATGTTCATGAGAATATGATGCTGCCTAAATTGGATACATTTGTTTTGCTTACAAATGAAGGGCCTACCATGGACAAGAAAGATGAACCTTGGAGCAAGTTCAAGCATGGAGATGTTGGCATGCTAAGGGGAACAAGAACGGAGTTACAAGTGATGATTCCAGGACTTTGAAGCCACCCTAATGAGTGCATGAGGCCTTGGACGAAATATACAAGATGCCACTTCATAATATTCGTCCATAGGCTATTCTAGGTGCTGCGTCACCTTATTATTGGGCCAGCCCATGTAATTTCGAAATACTTAAGTATAGGCTGTTTTAGAGTCCGTGATGTGTGGGGAACAAGAGTTAGGGTTGATTTCGGACCCTCCACCAAGGGCCACGAAATTCCCCTCTTCCTCCATATATACAGCCCTTAGGGCACCGCTTAGACCTTGGGTTTTGTTTAGATTAAAAGTTCGCCATAGCTGCAACTTCGCATGCATTTCGCTTGTGTTCAACGACTGCATAAAGGCGCCACAGAACCCCACCTTGATCAATAAAGCTTTCATCTTATATTCGCAATATCCAGATTGCAATCTCAGCTTTCTTGCTTGTTCTTCGCTTGCTTGCAGGAAATGCACTCGTGGTTAGTTCATCATATCCGAACCAATCTGAGCCTTTGCATAATCTTTTTAGGGTTTTGCTTTGTTGAATTTATGTTGCATCGTCGTGTCTAGTTGCTGGTCTTAGCGCCTAGTCTTTTAGAGTTTCGAAGTTCGTCATAAGTTGTCACGCCACCGCACCATCATCATCGCCTCGCCACCTACCACCACCGCCTCAATCCGTATCCATAGACCACCACCAATCCGTGTCCGTGATACCACCACCGATCCATATCCATATACTACCACCGCTACCACCACCGCTGCTGATACCACCACCATATATCCAATCCGAAGTTCCTTGCATATTACGGTTGTTTTTTCAGATCCATCTAGTTTCCGATTCGTGTTTCCTTGCCGAGTAGGTTCCGAAACCACCTCCGTTTAGGCCCAAAATTTTTCAAAACGCACTTGTCGAAAAAATTTTCTAGCTATCCTGCTTTTAAGTGTTTCTAAGTGTATTGAGACAACAAGTTATAGAAAGTTTTTTGACCTTTTCCAGCTTTTTGGGTCCGGCAAAAAAAAAAAAATTTGGTCGAAAAATTTCGTGCCCATCCCGCATTGACCTCGGAAGAGTTTTGAGACACTCGCCATTATAGTGACTTTTCAAAAAAAAAAAGAGCAGCAAAAAAAAAAAAAAGCAGCAAAAAAAAAAAAAGAGCGAAAAAAATCCAGAGTGTGCTTTTCCTTTGTTTACGCAGCAGCCGTGATTTTGTTAGTGTTCTAGGCTCGCCTCTAGCACGGTTCAGCCTAGGACCAAAGACAAGACTCGCTGCTGAGCGCTTATTCAACTTTGCATCTCTCAATTGATTATTGCTAACCTTTTTTGCTACCATATTATAAGCCTTCCCAGCTCCACATACATCTACATCGTATGCTTGACTCTCCCCGTAATCGCCTATCCAAGCTTTGAGAGTTTTGACTACATCGGTTGCCGATCACCGCCGCCGGGTAAGAACTGTAAGAATTTGAGATTTGCTCGACGGATTTGTGATCGCCCACCACACCACCACCACCACTTCCTAGTAGTCCGTCAATCATATTCTTGTGTGTTTCTATTGCTGCTAACCATGGCAGGATCACAAGTCGATGAGACTGACCGGGAGAACATGACAAACAAAGCGCTACATGATAAGTTTCAACAAATGATGAGTGGGCAGGTGGACGATGTGCTAAATAGATTTGAAGAGGCCATGGAGAAGATAGATGGCATTGAGAAGGCGTCAAACAAAGCTCGATAACAAGTTTAATGAATTGCTCGCTGCCTACCACCACCACCACCGGCTGCACCTAACGACCTCTACTACAACAACACGGACTACCTCCACATCGCTAAACAGCCCTCCGCCGAGCTTCCCGTGTCCCTCTTCACCGCCAAGCTGCCGGTGTCATTGTTGATACTTCGTGGCTCCTGCTGCGCGGTGGGGAGGATGATTATGTGAGAGCTTACGAGGATGAGGTTGATCAACATCGAACTACGTGCAACCACCAAAGACCACAACCACCAGGTCGCCCACATGCAAATAATGGCAATGTTCGCTCCCTTCAGTATTTAGATCATGACCATCTCCTAAACTGAAATTGAATATTCCACCATTTGAGGGTAGATATGTTCCTGATATATATCTTACTTGGGAATTAGAAACTGAACAACGATTTACATGTTTACAATATCCCGAGGAGAGACGTGTTCCGCCGCTGTTTGTGCTTTCACTAGCTTTGCATGTGTTTGGTGGTCTCAACATTGTAGATTATATCCTGCTCCAGCTACTTGGGCTGCTTTGAAAACTGCTATGCGATCGCTGGGTTCCACCATATTATCAACGTGAATTACTTCAAAATTGCAGCGCTTAAGACAAGGAAAAATTCGTAGAAGAATATTATCGAATTACAAACCGGCTTGATTAGATGTGGTATTGTTGAGGAGAATGAAGCTATGCTTGCACGCTTTCGGGTGGATTAAATAGAGAGATTCAGACCATTCTAGACTACAAGGATTATAATAATATCACTCGATTATTCCATCTTGCTTGTAAAGCTGAACGTGAAGTGCAGGATCGATGTGCCTTGGCGCGACTAACTTTTCTCGCAGGTCGACCTTCATCATGGACACCACGCATCATCTACTTCCACACGCTCTACTACACCGCACCTCCGCCGGCTGCCACCTCCAACCGGATACAAGAAAGCAGCACAACCACCACTATCTCGCCAAGAGTACACCGCTGGGCCTACACAGAGCTCTTCTTCTTCCATGGCGCCAACAGGCACACAAGTGATATTATTTGTCGTCGTTAAGGGAAGAGGACATTTTGCAGAGAATGCCAATCTCAGCGGTGATGATTGCTACCGAGGATGGTAGGTATGAGTCCGCTAGTGACTATGATGAAGAGACTTTGGCTCTTATTACACATGAAGAACACGGTGGAGATGATTCTGATCCTGAGACGCAATACATGGCTGTCAAGATGCCGATGTATGAATGTTTAGTTGCTCAACGTGTTTTGAGTGTGCAGGTTACACAAGCTGAGCAAAATTAGAGGCATAACTTGTTCCATACAAAGGAGTTGTGAAGGAACGTTCTATTCAAGGCCATCATAGATGGAGGGAGCTGCAACAACTTGGCTAGCATGGATATGGTGGAGAAGCTTTCTCACCACAAGACCACATCCACATCCTTACTACATCCAATGGTTCAACAACAGCGCAAGGTTAAGGTAACACGACTGCTCGTGTGCATTTTAGTATCTCTACATATGTTGATTATGTTGATTGTGATGTGGTACCTATGCAAGCATGTTCCTTATTACTTGGTAGACCATGGCAATTTGATAAAAATTCAGTACACCATGGTAGAAACAATCAGATACTCTTGTTCACAAGGATAAAAATATTACTTTGCTTCCTATGACTCCTGATTCCATTTTGAAAGATGATATTAATAGAGCTAATAAAGCAAAACAGGAGAAAATAAGAGTGAAAATCAGATTGTGGCAAAAGAATTTGAGCAACAAATGAAGCCTAATAATAAACCATCTAATGTTGCTTCTGAAATTAAACTGAAAAGTGCATGTTTATTTGCCACCAAATCTGATATTGATGAGCTAGATTCTAGCAAATCTGTTTGCTATGCTTTTGTGTGCAAAGAGGCATTATTTTCATTCGAGGACGTGTTTTCCTCTTTGCCCCCTGCTGTCACTAACATTTTGCAGAGTTCACGACGCCTTCCCACAAGACGTGCCACCGGATTACCACCTATTCGAGGAATTGAGCATCAAATTGACTTAATTCCTGCATCGCTACCCAACCGCGCACCATATCGCATCAATCCAGAGGAGACGAAGGAGATTATGCGTCAAGTACAGTGAGCTGCTCGACAAAGGTTATATACGCCAATCTCTTAGTCCTTGTGCTGTTCCTATTATACTAGTGCCTAAAAAGGATGGTACGTCACAGATGTGTGTTGATTGTAGAGGCATTAATAATATTACTATTCGTTATCGCCATCCTATTCCTAGGCTAGATGATATGCTTGATGAATTGAGTGGTTCTACAATATTCTCCAAAGTTGATTTATGAGTGGATACCATCAAATTCGTATGAAATTGGGAGATGAATGGAAAACAGCATTTAAAACTAAGTTTGGATTATATGAGTGGTTAGTCATGCCTTTTGGGTTAACTAATGCACCTAGTACTTTCATGAGATTAATGAACTAAGTTTTACGTGCTTTCATTGGACGATTTGTGGTAGTTTACTTTGATGATATACTGATTTATAGCAAATCTTTGGAAGAACATTTGGAACATTTACGTGTTGTTTTTAATGCTCTACGTGATGCACGCTTGTTTGGTAACCTTGGGAAGTGCACCTTTTGCACCGATCGAGTATCTTTTCTTGGCTATGTTGTTACTCCACAGTGAATTGAAGTTGATAAAGCCAAGATTGAAGCTATTGAGAGTTGGTCGCAGCCCAAAACGGTCACACAAGTGAGGAGTTTTCTTGACTCGCTGGTTTCTATAGGCGCTTTGTGAGAGACTTTAGCACCATTGCTGCACCTCTCAATGAGCTTACAAAGAAGGATGTGCCTTTGTTTGGGGTACCGCACAGAAGAAGCTTTCACGGTATTGAAAGATAAGTTGACACATGCCCTTTACTCCAACTTCCTGACTTTAATAAGACTTTTGAGCTTGAATGTGATGCTAGTGGAATTGGATTAGAGGTGTGTTATTACAAGATGGAAAACCTGTTGCATACTTTTCTCTAAAAAATTGAGTGGGCCTAGTCTGAACTATTCTACTTATGACAAAGAATTATATGCTCTTGTTCGACTTTAGAGACATGGCAACATTATTTATGGCCCAAAGAATTTGTTATACATTCTGATCATGAATCTTTGAAACATATTAAAAGTCAAGCTAAACTGAATCGTAGACATGCTAAATGGGTTGAATTCATTGAGACTTTCCTTATGTCATTAAACACAAGAAGGGTAAAGAAAATGTTATTGTTGATGCTTTGTCTCGTCGCTATACTATGCTTTCACAACTTGACTTCAAAATATTTGGTTTGGAGACCATCAAAGATCAATATGTGCATGATGCTGATTTTAAAGATGTAATGCAGAATTGTAAAGAAGGAAGAACATGGAACAAGTTCGTTATTAATGATGGTTTTGTGTTCCGTGCTAACAAGCTATGCATTCCTGCTAGCTCTGTTCGCCTTTTGTTGTTGCAGAGGCGATGGAGGAGGATTAATGGGACACTTTGGCGCCAAGAAGACGGAGGATATACTTGCTACACATTTCTTTTGGCCAAAGATGAGACGGATGTTGAGCGCTTTGTTGCTCGCTGCACTACATGTCAAAAAGCTAAGTCACGACTCAATCCTCATGGTTTATATATGCCTTTGCTCGTGCCTAGTGTTCCTTGGGAGGATATATCTATGGACTTTGTTTTAGGTTTACCTCGAACAAAGAAGGGAGGATAGCATATTTGTTGTCGTGGATAGATTCTCAAAATGGCACACTTTATACCATGTCATAAAAGCGATGATGCTGTTAATGTTGCTGATTTGTTCTTTCGTGAAATTATTCGCTTGCATGGTGTGCCAAATACTATTGTTTCAGATCGTGATACTAAATTTCTTAGCCACTTTTGGAGATGTTTATGGGCTGTTGGGGACTAAACTGCTTTTTAGTACTACTTGTCACCCCCAAACCGATGGATAAACTGAAGTAGTCAATAGAACATTGTCTACTATGCTTAGGGCTGTTTTGAAGAATAATAAGAAAATGTGGGAAGAATGCTTGCCTCATATTGAATTTGCTTATAATCGCTCATTGCATTCTACTACTAAGATGTGCCCTTTGAAATTGTGTATGGCTTCCTACCGTGCACCTATTGATTTGTTGCCTCTTCCATCTTCGGAGAAGGTTAATTTTGATGCTAAAGAACGTGTGAATTGATTTTAAAATGCATGAGTTAACTAAGGAAAACATTGAGCGATGAATGCTAAATATAAACTTGTTGGAGATAAGGGTAGAAAACATGTTGTCTTTGCACCGGAGATCTTGTTTGGTTACATTTATGTAAGGATAGGTTTCCTAATTTGCTAAATCAAAGCTAATGCCACGTGCTGATGGTCCATTTAAGGTGTTAGAGAAAATAAATGATAATGCATATAAACTTGAGCTGCCCGCAGATTTTGGGGTTAGTCCCACTTTTAACATTGCAGATTTGAAGCCTTATTTGGGTGAGGAAGATGAGCTCACGAGGACGACTTCATTTCAAGAAGGGAGGATGATGAGGACATCAATACCATTGTTACACCCACAACCCCTGCTGCTATACATATATCGGACCAATTACTAGAGCTCACAAGACGCCAATTGAATTATCGTACTTTCGCTTCTTGGTAACGATTCCAATGTTCATGAGAATATGATGCTGCCTAAATTGGATACATTTGTTTTGCTTACAAATGAAGGGCCTACCATGGACAAGAAAGATGAACCTTGGAGCAAGTTCAAGCATGGAGATGTTGGCATGCTAAGGGGAACAAGAACGGAGTTACAAGTGATGATTCCAGGACTTTGAAGCCACCCTAATGAGTGCATGAGGCCTTGGACGAAATATACAAGATGCCACTTCATAATATTCGTCCATAGGCTATTCTAGGTGCTGCATCACCTTATTATTGGGCCAGCCCATGTAATTTCGAAATACTTAAGTATAGGCTGTTTTAGAGTCCGTATGTGTGGGAAACAAGAGTTAGGGTTGATTTCGACCCTCCACCAAGGGCCACGAAATTCCCTCTTCCTCCATATATACAGCCCTTAGGGCACCGCTTAGACCTTGGGTTTTGTTTAGATTAAAAGTTCGCCATAGCTGCAACTTCACAGCATTTCGCTTGTGTTCAACGACCAAACAAAGGCGCCACAGTAACCCCACCTTGATCAATAAAGCTTTCATCTTATATTCGCAATATCCAGATTGCAATCTCAGCTTTCTTGCTTGTTCTTCGCTTGCTCGCAGGAAACAGCCCTCGTGGTCGTTGATCGTGTCTCGCGTGGTCAATAACCCTCGAAGTTGGTTTAGCGATTGCTAAGGCGCGACGCCTCGCACGCTCAGTAGTCGGATCGCCAAGGTCGACTCCCACGTAAACGAAAGCCACCATCTCATCGAAACATCGACACCTTTGCCTCTATCACCAGAGGGTCTTGGATGAGTACTTCATGCATTTGAAGTCATTATCTTTGCACTTATGCCCGCCTTTGTAGCTTGATGCACGAGCTCAATGAGGGATGAATATGGTTGGAAGTCGGCGATCTTCTTGATGGGATGATTGAGTCCATTCAAGAAACGTGCCATAGTTTGCTCATCATCTTCTTTGACATTGGCTCGAATCATGGCTATCTCCATTTCCTTGTAGTATTCTTCAACGCTTCTTGTTCCTTGCTTGAGTAGTTGGAGTTTCTTGAAGAGGTCGCGATTGTAGTATGTTGGTACAACACGCACTCGCATGACATCCTTCATTTGAGCCTAAGTGGTGATTGAGGTTCACCTCTTGCTTGTCGTCAGCCAATGATTTGTTCCCACCATATGAGCACATAATCTTGGAACTCAAGTGATGCCATAGCGATTTTCTTCGCTTCATCGTAGTTGTGCAAACGGAAGATTTTGTCAACCTTCAATGCCCATGAGAGGTAGTCTTCGGGGTCATTGCTTCCATTGAACTTGGGCATGGTGAATTTTAGCTTGCCGTAGCATTGCTCGTCATTGTATTGTTGGCGATGTTGATGATGACGTCCTTGACGTGGAATGTACTGCCTTCATGTTGCTCTTGGCGCGGAGGAAGACCATGATCAACTTGCGCTTGTTGAATTTGAGGTTGAGGTGGAGCTTGACGAGCTTGTGGAGGAGCTTGAGGAGCTTGAGGAACTTGACGGTGTACATGAGGTTGGAAGTTCCTCTCATGGATTTCTTCTCTAAGGGCTTCTCTTGATTGCGCCTGCTCATGATTGCGGTTGGCGACGGCTTTACTTGATTCTTGAAGGGCACGCTGCGCTCAAGAGCTTGCTCTTCACGTTGTTGTTGTTGACGACGCTGAGCATTGGCGCCTTGTTCGCCTTTGGTGACGACGCGTTTTTCTTCCTCTTGTTGGCGCATTTAAGACGCTTGCCGCTCTTGAGCTTGAGCAAAAGCCTCTTGGTTTGATTGAGGACGAGGAACTTGATCATCAACTTGGTCTTGTGAGTGCTTGTCATGTAGCGGTTGCATAGATGCATGACGATCTTGGCGCCGCTGCTCGTCAAGAGTGTTCGATGACGTGTACTTGAGTCGTAGAAGGTGTCGCTTTGAGTGTTGACTCGAGTGGCTCCGCCTTGATGATGAAGAAGTGGAATGATGCCGTTTCTCACCAACTTATGGATCTCGCCCATTCTTGCATCATTCTCTTGCTTGTGTGCCTCAACTTGTTGTCGGCGTAGTCTCTTGTACGCTGCTCTGAGGGTCGCAAGTCGGTGGCGAGGTTGTCGATGCGGTCGCCATTGCTTGTTGTTCTTGGTGCAACGCCACAGCAATCAAGAGGTGGCTTTTGGTGACGCTCATGGACATGTCGTCGCCTTGCTCGATGAAGAGTGGGTGGTAGAAGAACTTGGCCTATCCATCATTCCAAGCAAGATGTGAGTGGTAGAACGGAAAAGAACTTATACCAATGTACCTTTGACCGATATTGAAAATGAATCAAGTTCACTCAAATGCGGACAATGAAATAGCACTTTGGTACCGATTCTTGTTTGTTCTCACACCTACACAAATAAAAAGCTTATGGTGGAGCTCGGTTAGATGGTGGCATAAAATTTGATGCAATTGTAAGTGAGACTCAATAAAGTTGGAAATGATTCACAAATTTGCAAATGCAACAAGTAGACCAATAGCAAAATATGGTACACGGAAAACACGTGCAAATAGATAATATGGGGTTATGCAACCAAGGATGAGCTAAAATGTGGAATACACCAAGATGCTCTTGTTGCACAACACTAGAGAGACGCTAGCACGATTGCACAATAGGCGGATACTTAACTTGTGCACAACCTACTAAGCAAAAATGCAACGACTTCTATCCCAAGTATGCTATATGTATGGTGTGTCGATGAGTTGATCCAAGATGATCAAGTATGACAATCTTAATGTTTGATGATGCTATGGTTCTTGCTCATAAGCTCTTTTGCTTATCTTTCTCTTTGCTTAAAAGCTTGATTGGCTCTTTCTTTTGAGCTCTTTTCTCATGCAAAACTTCACGAACCAAGATAGCAATTGTGTATGCGATGACAACTTTGTGACACACAAGTTGATGCGAAAATATGCACCACTTTGGTATGGTATGTATGCTATGGAGTATAATCACTAAATGTGCACAAGTTACGCTATCGGGCAATACTCAAAGGCTAGTCTCGATGGGTAAGCTACCGATGAGGACATCAATACCATTGTTACACCCACAACCCCTACCGCTACATATACTGGACTAATTACTAGAGCTCATCGCGACGCCAATTAAATTATCGTACTTTCGCTTTTGGTAATGATTCTAATGTTCATGAGAATATGATGCTGCTTAAATTGATACATTTGTTTTGCTTACAAATGAAGGCCCTAGCTTGGAGAAGGATGGACATTGAGCAAGAACAAGCATGGAGATAATGCCATGCAAGGAGAACAAGAACGAGTTACAAGTGATGATTCCAGATTTTGAAGCCACCCTAATGGTGCATGAGGCCTTGGACGAAATATACAAGATGCCACTTCATAATATTCGTCCCATAGGCTATTCTAGGTGCTGCAATACCTTATTATTGGGCCAGGCCCATGTAATTTCGAAATACTTAAGTATAGGCTGTTTTTAGAGTCCGTATGTGGGGAAACAAGAGTTAGGTTGATTTCGGACCCTCCACCAAGGGCCACGAAATTCTCTCTTCCTCCATATACAGCCCTTAGGGCACCGCTTAGACCTGGGGTTTTGTTTAGATTAAAAGTTCGCCATAGCTGCAACTTCGCTGCATTTCGCTTGTGTTCAACGACTGCATAAAGGCGCCACGTAACCCCACCTTGATCAATAAAGCTTTCATCTTATATTCGCAATATCCAGATTGCAATCTCAGTTTTTGCTTGTTCTTCGCTTGCTCGCAGGAAACAGGCCTCGTGGTCAGTTGATCGTGTTCGCGTGGTCAATAACCCTCGAAGTTGGTTTAGCGATTGCTAAGGCGCGACGCCTCGACGCTCAGTAGTCGGATCGTCAAGGTCGACTTCCCACGTAAACGATAGCCACCATCTCATCGAAACATCGACACCTTTGCTCTATCACCACGCAAAATGAGGCAATGTGGGTTATCAATGCAATTGCAATGTATGACAAAGATGTCGTCGGGTTACCGCCCTTGGCGATGATGAGACCTCGCGGTTGAGTCGTGGTGATGATGAACTCGAACCGCACTCTAGATAGCCAAACACAAAAGGATACGGAAACCACAACTCAAATCTCAAGGACTAAAATGTGTCAAAATCACATCGGAGGAATCGTGGAAGATTTTGGTGTATATGGGTTTGGAGGATGTGGAGAAATATGGGTGGTGGTGGTGTCTCGAATCAAGAAATTCAGTTTGGTCAGGTTTTACTTGACGTCTGTGAACTTACTGGTCGTCTCGGACGGTGTTCGGACGTCCGCCTTGTCCGGATGTCCGAGCCTCGCGTAAAATCGGCTCGGGAGAGGAACTGCAAAATTTCCGAGGAAGAAGATGATTGTGAGGTCGAAATCGAGGGGTCTGGAGGATGGAAAAGGGTGGGGAGTGTGGGGAAAGCTAGATCCACATGTAGCAACACAAATCCATGGACCAAATCCAACAAAATCTCATCACACTAACAAATCACAAAAAAAAATTTGGGGGCTATTTTTGTGGGGAATTTTCAAAATTAGGACAAAAACAACAAAACCAAGCTAGAAGACACGATGTAGGGGCTCCAAAGGCGTGATGAACGTGGCTCATGATACCATATGATGTAGGGCGGAACCCTATGTGGGCGATCTTTCACGTTTGGAGAGAATCCCTACGAGGAACACGAAGAACGAGCGGAAGAACACGAGGAAATCACGGGAAAACGAGAGAGGTCACTCAACCGACAAGAAAATGATCACACAAGCGCTAGATCGATGAACACATAGAGTAGCACGAGATTCAAGAACAATAAAGGTAAAGATACAAGAGTAGCCGATCTTCTCCGAGAGGAGGTCTTGATGGGGTCCACCCTAGGAGGGGATCTTGAATCCGCTGGGGGGATCTTTCTCCAAGAGGTCCCGATCTCAAGGAGAAGTAGCCAAGTGGATGAGCAATGGCTCACACCAAATATGAGCAAATCCAAAGCTGCCCTAACTAGGGGGTGGAAGGGTCCTATTAATAGTCTTAGTGCAAATGGAAGTCAAACGAAGGGGTATATGGGCTTCAGCCCAGATCAGCGCTTGGACGTCCAAGGCGCTTGACGTCCGGAGGTTTTGGAGGGTCCGGACGTCCGGCGCGCTCGATGTCCGCTTATTCTTTTTCGCTGTGGTGTGTTTGGCCGTCCGGGCGGGCCGGTCGTCCGGGCTTTCAGGAGGGTCCGGACGTCCGGAGGCGGTCGGTCGTCCGTAGATCCGGCTCGGGTGATGAGCCGCCCGGACGTCCGGCCGCCCGGCCGTCTGTAGGTTTGATTCGGTGGCGATGTTCCGACCGAGGGCGCTGGACGTCCGTGAGTTTGATTCGGTGACGGTTCGGACGCCCGGAGGGCGCTTGACGTCCGTGTCTCTGGAATCGCTTGACGTCCGGAGCGGGTCGGACGTCTGTGCTTCTGTAGCTTCAGCTGCCTTCCTTCTTCCTCTTCGACATACTTGGGGTTCTCGCCGCCTTGGCTTTACAAGTAGTGGATCCTTGGTTTGCCTCCATGTATCTGACACGATAGAGTTTCGAATGAGGTAGTAGCCATGTCTCATGGGTAGAAATAAGAAGTTCGGAGAGGAGCGAAGTTCACCTTATCTTCAATAGCCTTAGCTCGGCTCTTGTCATGGGTCCCGTGGTGTTGAGGGAGATGAAGGCACGTCCGTGGGGATGAGTGAGGGCTGCTCTGCATCATTGTCTCTTGCCTCCATTAGTTGCATCTCTTATATCACCTTGTATTGAGTGCAACCATACTATGCATATTGCTCTTGGAGACTTTGACATATTACTTGTGATGCATGCTTGCTTACTTGAGGCTATTGTCTTTGGTTGTAGTTGCATCATATGCCTCCATACTATAAAATGCTCCCTTGTACTTTCTTATGATGAGCATGATGCATACACTTGTTGGGTATTTTACCACTCGAATGATAGGTGCTATATTTGCACTAACCTCATTTGTTTTTCCAAGTGTTTGTCATGTTCTTTCATTTTGAAGGATTCACAAGGCGGTAACATCACGAGACAACTTGCTTATGTGAAGGCATACAAGATGGCAACTCCATCATCCTTGAGAACCTCCTAAAGGTGACCTCCTTCCCTTTGAGCCATTCTCAAATACACATATTGGATGGGTCACTCTTTCATTGTTGTTTCCTTCTTGTTGTCTACATGATACATCTCGTGAACGGAGGAGCGACATTGGAGATTGGCTTCATTGACCTTCACATTGAGGAGCGCTCAGACTTATTGGATGCACCTTCGGTTTTCCACTCTTGCCACAACATCGAGCATTGGTATACCAACACCTCCATATTTGTTGATTGTGCTCATACTCACGCTCGATGGACATATCATACTCACCACAAATTTGCGTCTTATGCATGGATTGACTCACATTATGATTGCCTTGTTGCATCTTGTATTCCCATGTCATCCATGATATATGAGCTTGTGCATTTTCTTAGCAAATTTGTTGTGATCTTCCTTGATGGCATATTCATACATCACGATCATATTGCCCATCATCAATTGCATGATAACATACACATGTTGCGCATCCATTGCCATATTCATGCTTTTGATGCACCATCCCATTATGACATCATATTGCACCGTGGTTGCATCGCCCATACTATAACACAATTGTGTGCACAATGATTGCATTTGTTCCCATGAATGCTTTGCATACCATTCTAGATCATTTTGATAAGCTTCATGCGCTTTGTCACGAACTATATTGCCGCACGGACTCATTCTTACACGATGGACACTTTATGCGCGCTTAACCATTGTATTTCCGAGTGTTGCTTGTGTTTGCTCTTTTGCATGTCTATCACTCCGCGACACTTTGACTACTTGGATTCCGCCATGTCTTCAACTTCGTCCAACTACAAGTCCGCCCACGACAACCCGCTTCCATGGTGATGAGGATCACGATCCGAGGTCGGATCTTTCCCAAGGGAGGGAGATGATGCGAGCATCCCACGCTCATCACCATGTACACTACGACTACTCTCCAAGCCCCAAGGATACCCGAGATGAGACCTCGACTATTCGCCATTGGACACAAGGTGAACCTGCTCCTAAATGCTTCCCTTTCCATTCGTAGGAGACACGGTTGCTACCTAAGGCGAGGACTCTATGCATGCCTAGGTACCAAGGAGACCCTCTCGAGATGCTCGGAATGATGGACAAGTCCCAAGTACAAGGATGAAGGAACACGACGAGAGGAACCAAGAAAGTCCGCAGAGTCTTGACATCCGGCGTCACCTCGATATCCGCCCTTCCCGAAGCCCGACATCCGGCGCCCACCACAAAGAGCCGAAGACCACAGGTCCGGACATCCGCCCCCAGCCCCGGACATCCGCTCCCACGGCTCCCGGATATCCGCCCTCGCCTGAAATCCGCCACCGCACCGATTATGCTCCGAAGACCCAGTTAGCCGACATCCGCCCACCCGACATCCGGCGCCCTCAAGCCCTCGACATCCGCCGACGCCGACATCCGGCCGACGCCGACATCCGCTCCACCGTTCAGGCACAAGAAAGGGCCGAGACCCATGTACCTCTTCGCCCCTAGACTATACATACTCCATCCCTTCCTCTTTCTAGGTTAGCGCTGATTTAGCTCATTAGATAGAGTCATCATCCATACCGGATCTACTCCATGAGAGAGACCGCGCCCTCTTCGGAGACGATCCACCTTGATTCAAGACCTCCTTTGGGAGAAGACCATCCTCAAGACCTCCTCATGGAGAAGAACGGCTACCGCTTGTATCGCCCTTTGTTGACCTTGGATCTCGTGTATCTCTTTGTGTTCTTTGATCTAGCACTTGTGTGACCGATTCTTGTTGGTTGAGTGTTTTCCCTCGCTCCTCCCCGTGATTTCCTCGTGTTCTTCCGCTTATTCGTCGTGATTCACCGTAGGATCCGCCCAACGTGAAAGATCGCCCACGTAGGGTTCCGCCTTACATCATGGATACCGGCGCAGCTGTGATGGGACAAGGGGATATATTTTAGGTTGGTGTCTAGGAGGTTGGTCTATATATAGTAGAAGGTGCAAAAGAGGGCTAGATCGGACTCTCCGATTTAAATCCCAAGTACGAGAAAATAGGTTAGATAGACCAAAAATAACCAAGATATTTTAGAGATGTTTGATAGAGGCAAGGTGTCCTGCTCTTCGATGAGATGTTGGTTTTCGCTGGAGGAAGTCGACTTTGACGATCCGACTACTTAACGCGGCGAGGACGCCGCACCTTAGCAATCGCTAAACCAACTCCGAGAGGTTATTGACCACGCCGAGCACGATCAACTCGACCACGAGGGTCTGCTTCCTGCGAGCAAACGAAGAACAAGCAAGAAACTGAGATTGCAATCTGATATTGCGAATATAAGATGAAAGCTTTATTGATCAAGGTGGGGTTCTGTGACGCTTTGTCCGGTCGCTGAACACAAACGGCACGCCGGTTGCAGCTATGGCTAACTTTTAATCTAAACAAAACCCAAGGTCTAAACGGTGCCCTAAGGGCTGTATATATGGAGGAAGAGGGGGAATTTCGTGGCCCTTGGTGGAGGGGTCCAAATCAACCCTAACTCTTGTTTCCCCACACATACGGACTCTAAAAACAGCCTATACTTAAGTATTTCGAAATTACATGGGCCTGGCCCACTAATAAGGTGACGAAGACCTAGAATAGCCTCGGACGACATTTATGAAGTAGCATCTTGTATATTTCGTCCAAGGCTTCATGCACCCATTATGGTGGCTTCAAAGTCCTGAAATCATCACTTGTAACTCCGTTTGTTCTCTTCATGCATGGCATTATCTCCATGCTTGTTCTTGCTCCAATGTCCATCCTTCTCCAAGTTAGGGCCTTCATTTGTAAGCAAAACAAATGTATCCAATTTAGGCAAAGATCATATTCTCATGAACATTAGAATCATTACCAAGAAACGAAAGTACTTGATAATTTAATTGGCGTGCGCGAGCTCTAGTAATTGGTCCAGTATATGTAGCAGTAGGGGCTGTGGGTGTAACTGATGAGGACATCAATACCATTGTTACACCTGGAGATAAGGGTAGAAAACTTGTTGTCTTTGCACCTGGAGATAAGGTGCAAAGACAACATGTTTTCTACCCTTATCTCCAGCAAGTTTATATTTAGCATTCATACGCTCAATGTTTTCCTTAGTTATCTCATGCATTTTTAAAATCAATTCAGCACGTTCTTTAGCATCAAAATTAACCTTCTCCAAGATGGAAGAGGCAACAAATCAATAGGTGCACGAGGTAGGAAGCCATACACAATTTCAAAAGGGCACATCTTAGTTGTAGAATGCAATGAACGATTATAAGCAAATTCAATATGAGGCAAGCATTCTTCCCACATTTTCTTATTATTCTTCAAAACAGCCCTAAGCATAGTAGACAATGTTCTATTGACTACTTCAGTTTGTCCATCAGTTTGGGGTGAGAAGTAGTACTAAAAGCAGTTTAGTCCCCAACTTAGCCCATAAACATCTCCAAAAGTGGCTAAGAAATTTAGTATCACGATCTGAAACAATAGTATTTGGCACACCATGCAAGCTTAATAATTTCACGAAAGAACAAATCAGCAACATTAACAAAGATCATCGCTTTTATGACATGGTATAAAGTGTGCCATTTTCAGAATCTATCCACGACAACAAATATGCTATCCTCCCTTCTTTGTTCGAGGTAAACCTAAAACAAAGTCCATAGATATATCCTCCCAAGGAACACTAGGCACAGTGCAAAGGCATATATAAACCATGAGGATTGAGTCGTGACTTAGCTTTTTGACATGTAGTGCAGCGAGCAACAAAACGCTCAACATCCCGCCTCATCTTTGGCCAAAAGAAATGTGTAGCAAGTATATCCTCCGCCTTCTTGACGCCAAAGTGTCCCATTAATACTCCTCCATGCGCCTCAAGCAACAACAAAAGACGAACAGAGCTAGCAGAATGCATAGCTTGTTAGCACGAACACAAAACCATCATTAATAAGGAACTTTTTCCATGTTCTTCCTTCTTACAATTCTGCATTACATCTTTAAAATCTGCATCATGCACATATTGATCTTTGATGGTCTCCAAACCAAATATTTTGAAGTCAAGTTGTGAAAGCATAGTATAGCTTACGAGACAAAGCATCAAGAATAACATTTTCTTTACCCTTCTTGTGTTTAATGACATAAGGGAAAGTCTCAATGAATTCAACCCATTTAGCATGTCTACGATTCAGTTTAGCTTGACTTTTAATATGTTTCAAAGATTCATGATCGAATGTATAACAAATTTTTGGGCCATAAATAATGTTGCCATGTCTCTAAAGTCCTAACAAGAGCATATAATTTTTGTCATAAGTAGAATAGTTCAGACTAGGCCCACTCAATTTTTCGTAAAAGTATGCAACAGGTTTGCCATCTTGTAATAACACACCTCCTAATCCAATTCCACTAGCATCACATTCAAGCTCAAAAGTCTTATTAAAGTCAGAAGTTGGAGTAAAGGAGCATGTGTCAACTTATCTTTCAATACCGTGAAGGCTTCTTCCCGTGCGGTACCCCAAACAAAAGGCACATCCTTCTTTGTAAGCTCATTGAGAGGTGCAGCAATGGTGCTAAAGTCTCTCACAAAACGCCTATAGAAACCAGCGAGTCCAAGAAAACTCCTCACTTGTGTGACCGCTTTGGGTCATGCCAACTCTCAATAGCTTCAATCTTGGCTTTATCAACTTCAATTCCTCGTGGAGTAACAACATAGCCAAGAAAAGATACTCGGTCGGTGCAAAAGGTGCACTTCCCAAGGTTACCAAACAAACGCATCACGAGAGCATTAAAAACAGCACGTAAATGTTCCAAATGTTCTTCCAAAGATTTGCTATAAATCAGTATATCATCAAAGTAAACTACCACAAATCGTCCAATGAAAGCACGAAAACTTCGCTCATTAATCTCATGAAAGTACTAGGTGCATTAGTGATACAGTAAAGGTGTCCTGCCTTCATGAGATGTTGGTTTTCGCTTGGAGGACTAACCACTCATATAATCCAAACTTAGTTTTAAATGCTGTTTTCATTCGCCTCCCAATTTCATACGAATTTGATGGTATCCACTACACAAATCAACTTTGGAGAATATTGTAGAGCCACTCAATTCATCAAGCATATCATCTAGCCTAGGAATAGGATGACGATAACTAATAGTAATATTATTAATGCCTCTACAATCAACACACATACGCCGACGCACCATCCTTTTTAGGCACTAGTATAATAGGAACAAGACAAGGACTAAGAGATTCAAGATATAACCTTTGTCGAGCAGCTCCTGCACTTGACGATAATCTCCTTCGCCTCCTCCGGATTGGTACGGTATGGTGCGCGGTTGGTAGCGATGCACCGAATTAAGTCAATTTGATGCTCAATCCTCTAATAGGTGGTAATCCTGGCACGCCTTGTGGGAAGACGCCAATAACTCCTGCAAAATGTTAGTGACAGCAGGGGCAAAGAGGAAGGCACGCCCTCGAATGAAAATAATGCCTCTTTGCACACAAAAGCATAGCAAACAGATTTGCTAGAATCTAGCTCATCAATATCAGATTTGGTGGCAAATAAACATGCACTTTTCAGTTTAATTTCGAAGCAACATTAGATGGTTTATTATTAGGCTTCATTTGTTGCTCAAATTCTTTTGCCACAATCTGATTTTCACTCTTATTTTCTCCTGTTTTGCTTTATTAGCTCTATTAATATCATCTTTCAAAATGGAATCAGGAGTCATAGGAAGCAAAGTAATATTTTATCCTTGTGAACAAGAGTATACTGATTGTTTCTACCATGGTGTACAGAATTTTATCAAATTGCCATGGTCTACCAAGTAATAAGGAACATGCTTGCATAGGTACCACATCACAATCAACATAATCAGATATGTAGAGATACTAAAATACACACGTAACAGACGTGTTACCTTAACCTTGCCGCTGTTGTTGAACCATCGGATGTAGTAAGGATGTGGATGTGGTCTTGTGGTGAGAGAAAGCTTCCCACCATATCCATGCTAGCCGAAGTTGTTGCAGCTCCTCCATCTATGATGACGCTAATAGAACGCTCCTTCACAACTCCCTTTGTATGGAACAAGTTATGCCTCCGATTTTGCGCAGCTTTTGTAACCTGCACACTCAAAACACGCTGAGCAACTAAACATTCAAACCTCACAAGATCTTCAAAGAGCCATGTATTGCGCCTCATGATCGTAATCATCTCCACCGTGTTCTTCATGTGTAATAAGAGCCAAAGTCTCTTCATCATAGTCACTAGCGACTCATACCCACCATCCTCGTGAGCAATCATCACACGCTGAGATTGGCATTCTCTCAAGAAATGTCCTCTTCCTTACAACGCATTTACAAATAATATCACTTGTGTGCCCAGCTGACGCCATGGAAGAAGAAGAGCTCTGTAGGCCCAAAGAGTGTACTCTTGGCGATAGTGGTGGTTGTGCCTCGCTTTCTTGTATCACGTTTGAGGTGGCAGCCACGGAGGTGCCGTGTAGTAGAACGGTGGAAGTAGATGATGCACGTGGTGTCCATGATGAAGGTCGACCTAAAAGTTAGTCCGCGCCAAGGCCTCACGATCCTGACTTCACGCTCAGCTTACAAGCAAGATGGAATAATCGAGTGATATTATTATAATCCTTGTAGTCTAGAATGGTCTGAATCTCTATTTAATCCACCCGAAAACGCAAGCATAGCTTCATTCTCCTCAACAATACCACATCTAATCAAGCCGCTTTGTAATTCCTGATAATATTCTTCACCGAATTTTTTCCTTGTCTTAAGCGCTGCAATTTTTGAAGTAATTCACGTTGATAATATGGTGGAACCCAACGAGTACGCATAGCAGTTTTCAAAGCAGCCCAAGTGGTCGAACAGATATAATCTACAATGTTCGACCACCAAACACATGCAAAGCTAGTGAAAGCACAAACAGCAGCAGGAACACGCCTCTCCTCAGGATATTGTAAACATGTAAATCGTTGTTCAGTTTCTAACTCCCAAGTAAGATATATATCAGAACATATCTACCCTCAAATGGTGGAATATTCAATTTCAGTTTAGGAGATGGTCATGATCTCGCACTCAAGGGGAGCCCAACATTGCCATTATTTGCATGTGGACGACCGGTGGTTGTGGTGTCTGGTGGTCGCACGTAGTTCGATGTTGATCAACCTCATCCTCGTAATCTCTCACATAATCATCCTCCTCCATATCGCAGTTAGGAGCCACGTATATCAACAAAGAGCACCAACAGCTTGGCCAGTGAAGAGGGACACGGCTCGCTTCTGGCGAAGGGTTGCTTCATGACGTGGAGGTAGTCGTTGTTGTTGTTGTAGAGGTGCGCCGTGCAGCCGGTGGTGGTGGTGGTAGACGCACGAGCAATTCATTAAACCTGTTATCGAGCTTTGTTTCAACGCCTTCTCAATGCCATCTATCTTCTCCATGGCCTCTTCAAATCTATTTAGCACATCTTCCACCTGCCCACTCATCATTTGTTGAAACTTATCATGTAGCGCTTTGTTTGTCATGTTCTCCCACCAGTCTCTCGCGGCTTGTAATCCTGCCATGGTTAGCAGCAATAAAACACACAAGAATATGATTCGACTGCACTACTAGGAAGTGGTGGTGGTGGTGGTGTACAATACAACCACAAGCAAATCTCAAATTCTTACCAGCTTACCAAAAGAAAGGTGATCGGAATCGATGTAGTCAAACTCTCAGAGCTTTGATAGAGCGATTACTGTGGAGAGTCAAACGCATCGATGTAGATGTATGTGGAGCTGGAAGGCTTATAATATGGTAGCAAAAGGGTCAGCAATAATCAATTCAGAGATGCAAAGTTGAATAAACGCCAACGATTTGTATTATGCTGGTCCTAGGCTAGACCGCTGATGCGGAGCATCCCACGGTCATCACCATGTCAAGAGTCCGCTTGGCAAGTGACACGCAACCTCTACTTCTCATACATAAAGGTGAATCTTCTCCTTTACACGTGTTCACTTGACCCTTCGAGGATGGTATACTACTTGACACTTCTCCCGTGTGCATGCATAAGTATTGCTCTGAGCTTCACCGATGTCGAGGAGGAGTGCAAGCCAAGGAACGACTACACCGGTCCGCGAGGGAAGCATGGAAGAGAAGGAGGAAGAGAACTGGCCGCCCTGAACGAGCGGTACTACTCGCTTCTCCAAGCTTGGTATTATCATTGCGCGGTACTACCGCCATGAGCCCAGATTACCGCCGCCTGCAGAGGCAGCCAAGGGCCTTGGCCTTGTATCCTCTCCCACTTACCCCTTCGTGGCTTAGACTATAAATAGACCACCTCCACTTCCTTTCGAGGGTTAGCAAATATGATAGCTCATTCTTAGGTGAGCTTTGCTCCTACCTCTACTCTTGAGAGAGAGATCACCACTCCCATGGAGTTCCGACTCCATGTGAGAAGATCCTCATGGATATCATCAAGACTTCTTTATGGAAGATCCGCTCTAGGATATCATCAAGACCTCCTCTGGAGATGAACTCACCTTGTATCTTTCCCTTTGTTGTTCATGTACCTTGTGATCTTGTGTGTTTGATTGTCTAGTGGATGTGTGATTGGACTTGTTCTTGAGTGTTTCCTTGTGATTTCTCTCCGCTCTTCCCCGTGTTCATCGTGGTTCTTCGAGGGATCCCACTCCAAACGTGAAAGATCGCCCACGAGGGTTCCGCCTCTACATCATCTATGGTATCGAGCCACGCTGATCACGCTTTTTGGAGCCCCTACCCTCTTTTTTCTAGCTTGATTTTGTTGATTTCGCCCTAAATCCGGAAATCCCCACCAAAAATAGCCCCAATTTTTTTTTGTGATTTGTTAGTTTTGATGATGTTTTGTTGATTTTGATCCATGGATTTGCTTGGTTTCAAGTGGACCTAGCTTCAGATATGCATTGTTTTGGATGTTGTCCATTTTCTCCAAATGATATGTCCGCTATTGCTTATGAGGAGGCCCCCATAGTTTCCTCATACATGTTAGGAGAATTTGATCCATCCTATTCATTGTATGATTCCCATACTTGTGTGCACCATATGCTCCCCATGAAGAAACATGCTTTTGATGTGCCATATACTTGCATTCTCAATTTGTGTCCCCATCGTGTCATATACAATAACTATTCTTTCATGATGGATGACATGTTCTTATACCATGCATCAAATTTCTTTGAGCGATGCTTATCTTGTGCTAACTCACATGTACACATACACATCATGATGGATGATGTGTACATTTACCACGCACACAATTTCTTTGGTTTGTGTCTCTTTGTGTAGGTACCATGAATACTTGTCGACCTCGCAATCCCACGAGTTGACAAAACGAGCTCTAGAGAGCAACGATGACTTGGGATCCCATGGATTGCCTTTCCCACCGCTTCACTTCACGCAAACACTTCGCAAGATTTCTTTTACATGGCTCTCACATGGTTATGGGTAGTTGTCCATTATATATCCTTTGCCCATCTTGCCATGTTCACTTTGCATGATATGCCCATTCCTATGCCTTTGCCATGCATTTGTGACCCATGCTTTGCATTACACATGATGATTGATTCTAGTACTTGTATGTCTATTTGCAAGCTGGTGGAGATATTGTTTGTTATTGTCATGATTGCTTTGTGCCCCATGCCTATGATGACACTATGATCTTGCTTTGTGTTCGTGGCTTATGTATATGTCATGTGCATTTTCTTTGCCTATTATTTGCTCACATGACATGATTGCCATGATTTACTCTAGTGTGTTGCATCTTCGCCCACTAGTTTGCACGACTTGATTACAATGCTTGCTTATGTTGCATCACCAATGATTCATACTTGCTCATTTCATGCGTTGATGACAACCATCTACATGCTTTGCACATCATTGTTATTGCTTCTTGTCACATATCTCCATATGTTGCCTCCCTCATACTAGATTTTCCATGTATTGAGTGCAACCATGCTATTCGCCTTGCTCATGAGTTTGCCCCATAGCATTCTCACATATGTTTGGAGATTTTGACATAATTTTGTGAAGCATGCTTGTCTTACTTCTTTGCACCATATACCTAGTGCCATGAATTTAGCCATTGTTGCATCTTATTATTATTCATGCACTTGTGCTTCTAATGGTTTTGTGCAAAAGATGAGAACCATCATGATGGATGATGTGTTTATCTACCATGCGCATAATGCTCTTTGTTTTGTTTTGTGCATGTGTAGGATACTTGGACTTTGTGTCGACTTCCACTTCACGTGAGTTGACCATTCGAGCTCTTGAGAGCGAGCCTCATACATTCTACCACCACTCGCTTTCTACAACATATTTGCTTCCACTTCGCATTATGAAGAATGCACAAGGACACACTTTCAAGGTGACATCCTTCTTGAGCTTGGATATTGTGGATCATACTTCATGTGTTGCTTGCACCATTTGCAAAGATGTTCGAGATATTGCTTTCACCAATGATTGCCACATTTCCATGCTTCATGATATATATACCTTTGTGTGTTGCATCCAATTCTTGGACTACTTGTTACTATCATATGGTTGGTTGCACCAATATCATTTCTTCACATATGCCATATCCCATTGATTGCTACATGCTTGACTTGATGGCCTCACACATGATGAATAATTGCTCTTTCTATTATGCGTTGAGTGCCACACTATATTCACTACACCCTATGCACATTATGCTTGGTTTGTCTTGCAAATGACCCATGTGTTTAGACACTTCATTTTATTTGGTGTTGTGAATACTTCCTATGCCTACCATCGACCATTTGTCGAGCGCTTTATGCATGCTTGCTATGACCTTGAGGTGGATGCTTGTGCTCTTGTCACACATATTTGCATCTCTACCTCACATTTACATGCTTGTTCCCATGATATTTTTGCTTGTGCTCGATTGATATGCTTACATGCCATGTCACAACCTTTGTCACACCCTATGCTATGTTTGATGACAACACTTGTTTGGTGAATCACCTCTTGAATGCTTGGTTTTGCACTAACGCTAACCACATTTGTTTTTCCAAGTGTTTGTTCTATTTACTCTTTTGAAGGAATCACAAGATGGCGCGGCATCGAGAGTGCCCATTTCGAGCTTCAAGATGACAAGTACTTGGTGATCGTCCACTTCAACACGGCGACGCTTATCTCTTTCCCATGGTGATTTGGTCTTCGATCCGAGGTCGGATCTTTCCCAAGGGGAGGGATGATGCGAGCATCCCACGGTCATCACCATGTCAAGAGTCCGCTTGGCAAGTGACACGCAACCTCTACTTCTCATACATAAAGGTGAATCTTCTCCTTACACGTGTTCACTTGACCCTTCGAGGATGGTATACTACTTGACACTTCTCCCGGTGCATGCATAAGTATTGCTCGAGCTTCACCGATGTCGAGGAGGAGTGCAAGCCAAGGAACGACTACACCGTCCGCGAGGGAAGCATGGAAGAGAAGGAGGAAGAGAACCTGGCAGCCCGTGAACGAGCGCAGATCGCCGCCTCCAAGCGGTATTATCATTGCGCGGTACTTCCGCCATGAGCCTCTGACTACCGCCGCCGCCTCAGGCAGCAGCTGGCCTTTGGCCTTGTATCCTCTCCCACTTACCCTTCGTGGCTTAGACTATAAATAGACCACCTCCACTTCCTTTCGAGGGTTAGCAAATATGATAGCTCATTCTTAGGTGAGCTTTGCTCCTACCTCTACTCTTGAGAGAGAGAGAGACTACTACCCCATGGAGTTCCAGCACTCCATGTGAGAAGATCCTCATGGATATCATCAAGACTTCTTTATGGGAAGATCCGCTCTAGGATATCATCAAGACCTCCTCTTGGAGATGAACCTTACCTTGTATCTTTCCCTTTGTTGTTCATGTACCTTGTGATCTTGTGTGTTTGATTGTCTAGTGGATGTGTGATTGGACTTGTTCTTGAGTGTTTCCTTGTGATTTCTCTCCGCTCTTCCCCGTGTTCATCGTGTTCTTCGAGGGATCCCACCCAAACGTGAAAGATCGCCCACGAGGGTTCCGCCTACATCAACCGTAAGCAGAGACGCGAGCCTAGAACACTAACAAAATCACCAAGACCGCACGTAAACAAGGGAAAAGCACACTGATTTTTTTTTCGCTTTTTTTTTTGCGCTGCTTTTTTTTTTGCTAAAATCACTATAATGGCGAAAGTGTCTCGTAACTCTTCCGATGTCAAATCGATGTGATGGGCACGAAATTTTTTTCGATAGCCAGAAATTTTTTGACAAGTGCTTAAAATTTTGGGCCTAAACGGAGGGTGGTTTCGTGACTTTTTTTCCAAACCTACTCCGCAAGGAAACACGAATCAGAAACTAGATGGATCTCAAACAAACCTAATATGCAAGGAACTCGGATTGGTGGTGGATATATGGTGGTGGTATATGGCAGCGGTGGTGGTAGCGGTGGTAGTATGTGGATATGGATCGGTGGTGGTATACTACACGGATTGGTGGTGGTCTATGGATACGGATTCGAGCGGTGGTGGTAGGTGGTCGATGATGATGGTGCGGTGGCGGCGTGACAACTTGTGACCGTAACTCAAACTCTAAAAGACTAGACGCTAAGACCAGAACTAGACACGACGACGCAAATCAAGAAATTCAACAAAGCAAAACCCTAAAAGATTATGCAAAGGCTCGATTGGTTCGGATATGATGAACTAACCCTAATTTTTTTGTGTGGCTTTTTCATGGACCGAGGTATGAAGAATGTAGACTCGATCTAATCTACGAAAAACTGTAAAATCTCACCGAGCAACCTGAAAATCTGATACCACTTGATAGAGGCAAAGGTGTCCCGCCTTCGATGAGATGTGGTTTTCGCTTTGGAGGAAGTCGACTTTTGACGATCCGACTACGAACGCAGCGAGGATGTCCGATGCGGAGCATCCTACGGTCATCACCATGTCAAGAGTCTGCTTGGCAAGTGACACGTATGACTCTACTTCATACATAAAGGTGAATCTTCTCCTTACACGTGTTCACTTGACCCTTCGAGGATGGTATACTACTTGACATCGCACTCGGGTGCATGCATAGGTATGACCGAGCTTCACGGACGACGAGGGGGAGTGCACGCGCCAAGGAACACCTACACCATCCGCGAGGGAAGCCTGAAGAGAAGACGAAAAGACGGAGCTGCGGAGTTCTCAGCTGCCGGACGACCGGAAGACTCGGACGTCCGACACCTCTCCAAAGACACGGACGATCGACGCCCGGACGTCCGCAGCTGGACACCAATGGAATCTACGGACGTCCGCCACCTTCGACGTCTCAACCGACGACGCTCAACTGACTCCACGGACGTCTCAAGACCTCCTGACGTCCGGACTATGTCGAGCCTCCGGACGACCGGTGACCTCCTGACGTCCGGACGCCTCGAAAGTGTTGATTTTGTTTGGGGCCGTAGCCCTGTACCCTTCGCCCCTAGACTATATATACTCTTTCTTCCCCACCTTTCTAGGTCAGCTTTGATTTGCTCATATTTCGTGTGAGAGCTTTTGCTCATCCACTTGGCTACTTCTCCTTCGAGATCAGACCTCACGGAGAAGATCCCCAAGCGGATTCAAGAGCCCTCCTAGGTGGACCCCATCAAGACCTCCTCACAGAGAAGAACGGCCACTGCTGGTATCGCCTTTTGTTGACCTTGAATCATGTATCTCTCTTTGTGTTCTTTGATCTAGCATTTGTGTGACCGATTCCTTGTTGGTTGAGTGTTTTCCTCGCTCCTCCCCGTGATTTCCTCGTGTTCTTCCGCCGCTCTTCGTGATTACCCCGTGAGGATCTGCTCCAACGTGAAAGATCGCCCACGAGGGTTCCGCCTCACATCATATGGTATCATGAGCCACGTTGATCACGCTTTTGGAGCCCCTACCCTCTTTTTTCTAGCTTGATTTTGTTGTGTTCTTGCTTAAATCCGAAAATCCCCACCAAAAATAGCCCCAATTTTTTTTGTGATTTGTTTGTTTGATGATGTTTTGTTGATTTTGATCCATGGATTTGCTTGGTTTCGAGTGGATCTAGCATTTCCCAAGTTTCCCATCTTTCATCCACGAAATCTCTTCAATTTTGACCCCAAAATCCCAAAATTCTGCCCAAAATCGCGGCCCCGGATCTCAATTTTCGAAGTTGACTTTCACCCACCGGACGACCGGAGTTTTACGGACGTCCGAGCCCTCGAACGACCGGACGTCCCACCTTTTCCTGACGACCGAACCCCTAACCTGAACTGAATTTACGGATGTCCGACCATTTCCGGACGTCCGAAACTGTAGTTTCAGACTTCGCTGATTTTTGTTTTGTCCATAACTAATCCATCCGGACTCGATTTTGACGTTTTTAGCTCGCTTTTGAAGCTATTGACATCCCCTTCCCATAAAAAATACTACCACCACCATTTGACTCCATCAAATTTTTGAAAATTTGGCAAGTTTGCCTAGGGCTTCCACCACATCCTCCGTGATAGCCACCACCGACTCCAAACCTAACCAATTTTGTTCCCTTTGCATTTGAGGTTGTTTGAGTTGTGATTCGAGTCTCCTAAGGTGTTTAGGCTACTTAGGGACGGTTGCATCTTCATCAACCACCACCACCACCGTGAATTCCGTGATAGGCTTGCCCACCATACTCTTCCGCCAACCCAACTTAACCCAATTTTGTTTGTGTTGTGAGTTGTGTCTCCTAAGGTGTTTCTGCTACTTAGGACCGTGCTTCAACTCCGACACGTATAGCCCATCATTCCACTTCCGCATTGCCAAGTGCAAACCACCACCGCATTCCCGCTACCACCATTTTGACGCTTGACGCTTGAGATTTTGAGTTCGCTGTTTTTCCGCTTCCTAAGGTGTTTCGCTACTTAGGACGAGTCTCCATCATCTTGGTATCTACATCAAGAACACCGCTACTCATCATCGCCGGACGGTAACCTCCATATCATCTTGGTATCGTGGTATCCCTCCATTGTATATTCCCTTCGCCATTGCATTGTTAACCCTAGCCTTACTTTTATGCTATTTTGCCTATCGAGACTAGCCATTTGAGTATTGCTTATAACGTTAGTTGTGCACACTAGTGATCATTGATCTACACAATCCATTGCATACATACCATATCATATTGTGTCTCAAGTTTGTTCTCTGATATACACAATTGCTATCTTGGTTTGTGCATTGTGCAAAGTGGCCATACATAGAAAAAAAGAGAATAAGCTTTTAAGCAAAGAAAAGAGTGAGCAAAGAGCTTGTAAGCATAGCCATAGCATCAAATATATCATATGATATCATACTTGATCATCTTGGATCATTGTGTGAGAAACACCGAACCATACATACATAGCATACTTGGGATAGAGAGTTTATCCATTTTTCATCTTATAGGTTGTGCACAAGTGTTGTATCCGCCTATTGAGCAATCGTATTAGCTGCCTCTCTTGAGTTGTGCAACACGAGCATTTTGGTGGATTCCACATTTTGAGCTCATTCCTTGTTGCACGGCCCCATTTATCTATCCGTGTGTGTGTTTCGCAGCCACATATTGCTATTGGTCTACTTGTTTCTCTCAATTTGTGAATCTCTTTCAACATTATTGACTCTTGCTAACATTTTGCATTAAATTTTGTGCCACTATCCTCACCGAGCTCCTCCATAAGCTTTACTTGTGTAGGTGTGAGAACCGACAAGGATTGGTACCAATAGTGCTATTTCATTGTCCGTGATTTGAGTGAACTTGATTCATTTTCAACATCGGTCAAGGTACATTGGTATAAGTTCTTCTTTTCTCCCACTCATATTTGCTCGAGTCTTGTGATGGATAGGCAAGGCATTTCACCTTCGGTCTACAACAACAACGTGATAGAGGCAAAGGTGTCCCGAGGTTTCGGATGAGATGGTGGCTATCGCTTTCGATGAGAGGAGGAGTCGACTTTGACGATCCGACTACGAACGGCGAGGACGCCGCGCTTTAGCAATCGCTAAACCAACTCCGAGAGGTTATTGACCACGCCGAGCACGATCAACTCGACCACGAGGGTCTGCTTCTCGCGAGCAAACGAAGAACAAGCAAGAAACTGAGATTGCAATCTGGATATTGCGAATATAAGATGAAAGCTTTATTGATCAAGGTGGGGTTCTGTGACGCTTTGTCCGGTCGTTGAACACAAACGGCACGCCAAGTTGCAGCTATGGCGAACTTTTAATCTAAACAAAACCCAAGGTCTAAACGGTGCCCTAAGGGCTGTATATATGGAGGAAGAGGGGGAATTTCGTGGCCCTTGGTGGAGGGGTCCAAATCAACCCTAACTCTTGTTTCCCCACACATACGGACTCTAAAAACAGCCTATACTTAAGTATTTCGAAATTACATGGGCCTGGCTCACTAATAAGGTGACGAAGCACCTAGAATAGCCTCGGACGACATTTATGAAGTAGCATCTTGTATATTTCGTCCAAGGCTTCATGCACCCATTATGGTGGCTTCAAAGTCCTGAAATCATCACTTGTAACTCCGTTTGTTCCCTCATGCATGGCATTATCTCCATGCTTGTTCTTGCTCCAATGTCCATCCTTCTCCAAGCTAGGGCCTTCATTTGTAAGCAAAACAAATGTATCCAATTTAGGCAGCATCATATTCTCATGAACATTAGAATCATTACCAAGAAACGAAAGTACCGATAATTTAATTGGCGCATGCGAGCTCTAGTAATTGGTCCAAGATATGTAGCAAGAGGGGGGTGGGTGTAACAATGGTATTGATGTCCTCATCATCCTCCCTTCTTGAAATGAAGTCGCCCTCGACGGAAGCTCATATTCCTCACCCAAATAAGGCTTCAAATCTGCAATGTTAAAAGTGGACTAACCCCAAAATCTGCAGCAGCTCAAGTTTATATGCATTATCATTTATTTTCTAACACCTTAAATGGACCATCAAGACGTGGCATTAGCTTTGATTTATGCAAATTAGGAAACCTATCTCACGCAAATGTAACCAAACAAGATCTCCAGTGCAAAGACAACATGTTTTCTACCCTTATCTCCAAAGAAGTTTATATTTAGCATTCATACGCCAATGTTTTCCTTAGTTATCTCATGCATTTTTAAAATCAATTCAGCACGTTCTTTAGCATCAAAATTAACCTTCTCCAAGATGGAAGAGGCAACAAATCAATAGGTGCACGAGGTAGGAAGCCATACACAATTTCAAAAGGGCACATCTTAGTAGTAGAATGCAATGAACGATTATAAGCAAATTCAATATGAGGCAAGCATTCTTCCCACATTTTCTTATTATTCTTCAAAACAGCCCTAAGCATAGTAGACAATGTTCTATTGACTACTTCAGTTTGTCCATCAGTTTGGGGTGACAAGTAGTACTAAAAAGCAGTTTAGTCCCCAACTTAGCCCATAAACATCTCCAAAAGTGGCTAAGAAATTTAGTATCACGATCTGAAACAATAGTATTTGGCACACCATGCAAGCTTAATAATTTCACGAAAGAACAAATCAGCAACATTAACAAAGATCATCGCTTTTATGACATGGTATAAAGTGTGCCATTTTCGAGAATCTATCCACGACAACAAATATGCTATCCTCCCTTCTTTGTTCGAGGTAAACCTAAAACAAAGTCCATAGATATATCCTCCCAAGGAACACTAGGCACAGTAAAGGCATATATAAACCATGAGGATTGAGTCGTGACTTAGCTTTTTGACATGTAGTGCAGCGAGCAACAAAACGCCAACATCCCGCCTCATCTTTGGCCAAAAGAAATGTGTAGCAAGTATATCCTCCGCCTTCTTGACGCCAAAGTGTCCCATTAATCCTCCTCCATGCGCCTCCTGCAACAACAAAAGACTAACAGAGCTAGCAGGAATGCATAGCTTGTTAGCACGAACACAAAACCATCATTAATAACGAACTTGTTCCATGTTCTTCCTTCTTTACAATTCTGCATTACATCTTTAAAATCAGCATCATGCACATATTGATCTTTGATGGTCTCCAAACCAAATATTTTGAAGTCAAGTTGTGAAAGCATAGTATAGCGATTTAGACAAAGCATCAAGAATAACATTTTCTTTACCCTTCTTGTGTTTAATGACATAAGGAAAGTCTCAATGAATTCAACCCATTTAGCATGTCTACGATTCAGTTTAGCTTGACTTTTAATATGTTTCAAAGATTCATGATCGAATGTATAACAAATTCTTTGGGCCATAAATAATGTTGCCATGTCTCTAAAGTCCTAACAAGAGCATATAATTCTTTTGTCATAAGTAGAATAGTTCAGACTAGGCCCACTCAATTTTTCGTAAAAGTATGCAACAGGTTTGCCATCTTGTAATAACACACCTCCTAATCCAATTCCACTAGCATCACATTCAAGCTCAAAAGTCTTATTAAAGTCGAAGTTGGAGTAAAGGAGCATGTGTCAACTTATCTTTCAATACCGTGAAGGCTTCTTCCCGTATGGTACCCCAAACAAAAGGCACATCCTTCTTTGTAAGCTCATTGAGAGGTGCAGCAATGGTGCTAAAGTCTCTCACAAAACGCCTATAGAAACCAGCGAGTCCAAGAAAACTCCTCACTTGTGTGACTGCTTTGGCTGCGCCAACTCTCAATAGCTTCAATCTTGGCTTTATCAACTTCAATTCCTCGTGGAGTAACAACATAGCCAAGAAAAGATACTCGGTCGGTGCAAAAGGTGCACTTCCCAAGGTTACCAAACAAACGTGCATCACGAGAGCATTAAAACAGCACGAAATGTTCCAAATGTTCTTCCAAAGATTTGCTATAAATCAGTATATCATCAAAGTAAACTACCACAAATCGTCCAATGAAAGCACGAAACTTCGCTCATTAATCTCATGAAAGTACTAGGTGCATTAGTTAACCCAAAAGGCATGACTAACCACTCATATAATCCAAACTTAGTTTTAAATGCTGTTTTCCATTCATCTCCCAATTTCATACGAATTTGATGGTATCCACTACGCAAATCAACTTTGGAGAATATTGTAGAGCCACTCAATTCATCAAGCATATCATCTAGCCTAGGAATAGGATGACGATAACGAATAGTAATATTATTAATGCCTCTACAATCAACACACATACGCCGACGCACCATCCTTTTTAGGCACTAGTATAATAGGAACAGACAAGGACTAAGAGATTCACAGATATAACCTTTGTCGAGCAGCTCCTCAGTACTTGACGATAATCTCCTTCGCCTCCTCCGGATTGGTACGGTATGGTGCGCGGTTGGTAGCGATGCACCGGAATTAAGTCAATTTGATGCTCAATCCTCTAATAGGTGGTAATCCTGTGGCACGCCTTGTGGGAAGACGCCAACTAACTCCCGCAAAATGTTAGTGACAGCAGGGGCAAAGAGGAAGGCACGCCCTCTAATGAAAATAATGCCTCTTTGCACACAAAAGCATAGCAAACAGATTTGCTAGAATCTAGCTCATCAATATCAGATTTGGTGGCAAATAAACATGCACTTTTCAGTTTAATTTCGAAGCAACATTAGATGGTTTATTATTAGGCTTCATTTGTTGCTCAAATTCTTTTGCCACAATCTGATTTTCACTCTTATTTTTCTCCTGTTTTGCTTTATTAGCTCTATTAATATCATCTTTCAAAATGGAATCAGAGTCATAGGAAGCAAAGTAATATTTTTATCCTTGTGAACAAGAGTATACTGATTGTTTCTACCATGGTGTACAGAATTTTTATCAAATTGCCATGGTCTACCAAGTAATAAGGAACATGCTTGCATAGGTACCACATCACAATCAACATAATCAGATATGTAGAGATACTAAAATGCACACTAACAAAGACGTGTTACCTTAACCTTGCCGCTGTTGTTGAACCATTGGATGTAGTAAGGATGTGGATGTGGTCTTGTGGTGAGAGAAAGCTTCCACCATATCCATGCTAGCTGTTGTTGCAGCTCCTCCATCTATGATGACGCTAATAGAACGCTCCTTCACAACTCCCTTTGTATGGAACAAGTTATGCCTCTGATTTTGCTCAGCTTGTGTAACCTGCACACTCAAAACACGTTGAGCAACTAAACATTCATACCTGCAAAGATCTTCAAAGAGCCATGTATTGCGCCTCAAGATCGTAATCATCTCCACCGTGTTCTTCATGTGTAATAAGAGCCAAAGTCTCTTCATCATAGTCACTAGCGACTCATACCCACCATCCTCAAGAGCAATCATCACACGCTGAGATTGGCATTCTCTCAAGAAATGTCCTCTTCCTTACAACGACGACAAATAATATCACTTGTGTGCCCTGCTGACGCCATGGAAGAAGAAGAGCTCTGTAGGCCCAAAGCAGTGTACTCTTGGCGATAGTGGTGGTTGTGCCTGCTTTCTTGTATCACGGTTGAGGTGGCAGCCACTGAGGTGCCGTGTAGTAGAACGTGGAAGTAGATGATGCACGTGGTGTCCATGATGAAGGTCGACCTGCAGAAAAGTTAGTCCGCCAAGGCCCGCCGATCCTGCACTTCACGCTCAGCTTTACAAGCAAGATGGAATAATCGAGTGATATTATTATAATCCTTGTAGTCTAGAATGGTCTGAATCTCTATTTAATCCACCCGTAAAACGCAAGCATAGCTTCATTCTCCTCAACAATACCACATCTAATCAAGCCAGTTTGTAATTCCTGATAATATTCTTCACCGAATTTTTTCCTTGTCTTAAGCGCTGCAATTTTTGAAGTAATTCACGCTGATAATATGGTGGAACCCAACGAGTACGCATAGCAGTTTTCAAAGCAGCCCAAGTAGCTGGAACAGGATATAATCTACAATGTTCGCACCACCAAACACATGCAAAGCTAGTGAAAGCACAAACAAAGAAGCAGAACACGCCTCTCCTCGTGATATTGTAAACATGTAAATCGTTGTTCAGCTTTCTAACTCCCAAGTAAGATATATATCAGAACATATCTACCTCAAATGGTGGAATATTCAATTTCAGTTTAGGAGATGGTCATGATCTCGCACCAAGGGGAGCCCAACATTGCCATTATTTGCATGTGGACGACCTGGTGGTTGTGGTGCTGGTGGTTGCACGAGTTCTGATGTTGATCAACCTCATCCTCGTAAGCTCTCACATAATCATCCTCCCCACCAGCAGCAGCAGGAGCCACGTATATCAACAAAGAGCACCAAAGAGCTTGGCCAGCTGAAGAGGGACACGGAAGCTCATGGAGGGCTGTTTCATGATGTGGAGGTAGTCCTGTTGTTGTTGTAGAGGTGCGTTAGGTGCCGCCGTGGTGGTGGTGGTAGACGCGCGAGCAATTCATTAAACTTGTTATCGAGCTTTGTTTCAACGCCTTCTCAATGCCATCTATCTTCTCCATGGCCTCTTCAAATCTATTTAGCACATCGTCCACCGCCCACTCATCATTTGTTGAAACTTATCATGTAGCGCTTTGTTTGTCATGTTCTCCCACCACCTCGCTGGCTTGTGATCCTGCCATGGTTAGCAGCAATAGAAACACACAAGAATATGATTCGACAGACTACTAGGAAGTGGTGGTGGTGGTGGTGGACAACACAACCGTCAAGCAAATCTCAAATTCTTACCAGCCTACCCAAAGAAGAAAGCGTGATCGGCAAACCGATGTAGTCAAAACTCTCAAAGCTTGATAGAGCGATTACTGTGAGAGTCAAACGCACGATGTAGATGTATGTGGAGCTGGGAAGGCTTATAATATGGTAGCAAAAAAGGTTAGCAATAATCAATTCAGAGATGCAAAGTTGAATAAACGCCAACGACGGATCAGGTGGTCCTAGGCTAGACCGCATAGAGACGCGAGCCTAGAACACTAACAAAATCACGGCGCTGCACGGAAACAACGGAAAAGCACACTGAAAATTTTTTTCGCTTTTTTTTTTTTTTTTTTTTTTTTTTTTGCGCTGCTTTTTTTTTTTTTGCTAAAAATCACTATAATGGCGAGTGTCTCAAAACTCTTCCGAGGTCAAACCGACAGATGGGCACGAAATTTTTTCGACTAAAATTTTTTTTTTTCGACGCCCTGACCCAAAACTGAAACGGGTCAAAAAACTTTCTATAACGGCGATCGCCTCAATACGCTTAGAAACACCTAAAATAGGATAGCCGTAAAATTTTTCGACAAGTGCTGCTGAAAATTTTGGGCCTAAACGAGGGTGGTTTCGAAATTTTTTTTTTTTTTTTTTTCCAAACCTACGCAGCAAGGAAACACGAATCGAAACTAGATGGATCTCAAAACAAACCTAATATGAAAAGAACTCGGATTGGTGGTGGATATATGGTGGTGGTATATGGCAGCGTGGTGGTATATGGTAGCGTGGTGGTATATGAATACGGATTGGTGGTATATGGATACGGATTGGGTGGTATATGGATACGGATTGGTGGTGGTATATGGATACGGATTCAAGCAATGGTGGTAGATGGCAAGGCGATGATGATGGTGCGCGCAAGGCGTGACAACTTATGACCGTAACTCAAACTCTAAAAGACTAGACTCTAAGACCAAAGAACTTGACACGACGATGCAACCGCAAATTCAACAAAGCAAAACCCTAAAAAGATTATGCAAAGGCTCGATTGGTTCGGATATGATGAACTAACCCTATTTTTTTTGTGGCTTTTTCGTGGACTTTAGGTATGAAGAATGACTCGATCTAATCTACGAAAAAACTCGTAAAATCTCACCGAGCAACCTGAAAATCTGATACCACTTGATAGAGGCAAAGGTGTCCCGCCTTTCGATGAGATGGTGGTTTTCGCTTTGGAGGAAGTCGACTTTGACGATCCGACTACGAACGCAGAGACGCCGCGCTTTAGCAATCGCTAAACCAACTCCGAGAGGTTATTGACCACGCCGAGCACGATCAACTCCGACCACGAGGGTCTGCTTCCTCGCGAGCAAACGAAGAACAAGCAAGAAACTGAGATTGCAATCTGGATATTGCGAATATAAGATGAAAGCTTTATTGATCAAGGTGGGGTTCTGTGACGCTTTGTCCGGTCGTTGAACACAAACGGCACGCCAAGTTGCAGCTATGGCTAACTTTTAATCTAAACAAAACCTAAGGTCTAAACGGTGCCCTAAGGGCTGTATATATGGAGGAAGAGGGGAATTTCGTGGCCCTTGGTGGAGGGGTCCAAATCAACCCTAACTCTTGTTTCCCCACACATACGGACTCTAAAAACAGCCTATACTTAAGTATTTCGAAATTACATGGGCCTGGCCCAATAATAAGGTGACGAAACACCTAGAATAGCCTCGGACGACATTTATGAAGTAGCATCTTGTATATTTCGTCCAAGGCTTCATGCATCCATTATGGTGGCTTCAAAGTCCTGAAATCATCACTTGTAACTCCGTTTGTTCCCTTTATGCATGGCATTATCTCCATGCTTGTTCTTGCTCCAATGTCCATCCTTCTCCAAGCTAGGGCCTTCATTTGTAAGCAAAACAAATGTATCCAATTTAGGCAGCATCATATTCTCATGAACATTAGAATCATTACCAAGAAACGAAAGTACCGATAATTTAATTGGCACGCATGCGAGCTCTAGTAATTGGTCCAAGATATGTAGCAAGGGGGGGCTGTGGGGTGTAACAATGGTATTGATGTCCTCATCAAAAGCTAACCCTAGAAAGGATGAGGGAAGGTCTATTTATAGTCTAGGACCTCCAAGGTAAGTTGGGGCGAACGAGTACATGGGCCTCGCCCAAACGCTGCACGCAGCAGTATGGTAGTACTGCTTGTTTCATGGCGGTAGTACGCTTTCAGCCAGTAGTACTCAAGCCAGGGCGGTAGTACCGCCAGCGGTAGTACTGCTTATCTTGAGCGGTAGTACCGCCTCCGACGCCTGCTTGATTCCTCGGAGTGTGTCGGGTTTTATGGAAGTAGGTTTGGATGGAGAGCGGTAGTACCGCTTGGCTCCCAGGTAGTACCGCTTGGCTTGAGCGGTAGTACCGCCCCCTGGACTCTCGCAGCTTCTTCCTCTTGCTCTTGGTGTCCATCTTGAGCTGTAGCTTCCCTAGGTTGGTTCCTTGGTACCTAAGCATGCACAACATTCCGGATTGAGGTAGTAGCCATGTCTCGAGAGGGTCATATGATATTTCACTAAGGAGAGAAGTCACCTTGTCTCGAGAGCTCGAGCTCGTGCTCTCGCCATGGGTCCTTTTGGAGCTTGGTGAGGCGACGAAGGTCCATGGGGATGATCAAGGATGCTCCGCATCATCTCCCCTTGGGAGAGATCCGACTGATCAAAAGCTTCATCTCCATGGAAAGGTGCGAGGTCCTTGACGTTGAAGATGTCGCCACGCTGTACTTGTCTCGAGGTATGTCGATCTTGTAAGCGTTGTCGCTAGAAGCGCATAGTACCTTGAAAGGTCCATCGGCTCGAGGGAGAAGTTTGACTTATGCTCTTTGGGGAAGCGGTCTCATGGAAGGTGTAGCCACACTAGATCACCAATGTTGAAGACGATGGGTTGCTTGTTGGCGTTGAGCTTGTTTGTTTGGCGCTGTACTTGGCGCCGATGGTGTGCCTTGTATCTTCGCATCTTCTTGATGTATCTTGCTCGCTCACTTGCATCCATGTTGGTGCGCCTTGGAGAGGAAGTGGTAGAATGTCCAATGGGGACAACGGGTTGAAACCGTAGACAACCTCAAGGGGACTTGCCGGTAGTTGAATGTCTTGCACGATTGTAGGCGATTTCGGCGATGGGTAGACATGCTTCCCACTCCTTGATGTTCTTCTTGATCAAGACACAAGTAGAGTGGATAGTGTGCGGTTCGTCACCTCCGCTTGGCCGCCGGTTTGAGGATGGTATGCCGAGGAGAACAAGAGCTTGATTCCGAGCTTGGCACATAGGGTCTTCCAAAAGTAACTCAAGAACTTGACGTCACGATCGGAGACGATTGTCTTTGGTACGCCATGGAGTCGCAAGATTTCCTACAAAAGAGATTTGCAACATGTGAAGCATCGCTCATCTTGTTGCAAGGAATGAAATGTGCCATTTTAGAAAATCTATCCACAACAACAAAGACGGAATCCTTGCCATTTTGAGTCCTAGGCAAACCAAGTACAAAATCCATACTAATGTCTTCCCATGGTTGATATGGAATAGGAAGAGGCATATAAAGACCATGAGATTGAGCTTTAGACTTAGCTTTATGACATGTGTAGCATCGGTTGGTGAAGCGTGAGACGTCATGAACATCTTGGGCCAAAAGTAGTTGTTGGAGAGTGCGGCTAATGTCTTGTCGCATCCAAAGTGTCCCATGAGGCCGCCTCCATGAGCCTCTTGCAAAAGGAGCAAACGAAGAGAAGACTCGGAATGCAAAGTTTGTTAGCTCTCATAAGGTAACCATCCTTGATGTAATATTGTTCCCAAGACGATGCGCCAAACACTTAGCATAAGGAGAAGCAAAAGATGGATCATGCTCATACAAGTCTTTTATATGCTCAAACCAATAACATTCAACTCAAGTTGAGTGACAAGCATGTTTATGCGTGAAAGCGCTGTCAAGAACTACATTTTCTTTACCCTTAATGTACTTGATCACATAAGGAAAAGATTCAATGAATTCACCCATTTGGCATGACGCTTGTTCAATTTAGTTTGACCTTTGAGGTACTTAAGCCGCTTCATGATCGGTATGGATGACAAACTCATGCGGTCTAAGGTAATGTTCCCAAACATGTAGCACACGACTAAAGCATACAATTCTTTGTCATAGATGGATAATTGTTGAGCACCGAGAGTTTTTCACTAAAATAAGCAATGGCTCGTTTTTCTTGCATCAAAACTCCGCCAATTCCGCACCACTTGCATCACAATGAACCTCAAAAGTTTTGTCAAAATTGGGCAAAGCAAGAATCGGAGCATGAGTAAGCAAAGACTTGAGCTCATCAAAAGCGGTTGATTGCAAAGTTCCCCAAACAAAGGGAGTATTCTTCTTGCTCAAAGCATGCAAAGGAGCGCAATTGTGCTAAAATCTTCACAAAGCGACGATAGAAACCCGCAAGACCAAGAAAACTTCGCACTTGTTGCAAATTGGTGGGTTAGCCAAGTTTTGATTGCTTCAATTTTAGATTCATCAACATGGACACCCTTTGAAGAAACAACAAAACCCAAGAAAACCACTTTGTCGACTCCAAAAGTGCATTTTTCAAATTTGCATAAAGGCTTTCCTTGCATAAGAGTTTGCAACACAGATTTTACATGATTGAAGTGCTCTTTCATGGTTTTGCTAAACACAAGAATATCATCAAAGTAAACCACAACAAAGACTCCAATATAAGGACGGCACATGATGCATAAGACGCACAAAAGTACCGGAGCTTCCGAAAGACCCATAGGCATCACTAACCACTCATATAAACCAAATTTGGTTTTGAAAGCAGTTTTCCATTCATCACCCTCTTGTATGCATATTTGATAATAGCCACTTTAAGATCAATTTTGAGAAAAGTTGGCTCCACTAAGTTCATCAAGCATGTCATCTAAGCGAGGAATGGGATGCCTATATCGAACGGTAATAGCATTGATAGGTCTACAATCGAACACAAGCGAAACTTCCATCGGCTTAGGCACAAGAATAACCGAACGGCACAAGGGCTTAGGCTTTCACGCATATGACCGCTTGTCGATGAGTTGTTGTACTTGCCGCTGAATCTCCTTGGTTTCTTCCGGATTGACTCGGTATGGAGCTTTGTTTGGTAGCGGCCCCCGGGATGAGGTCGATTCGATGCTCAATGCCTCAAGAGGAGGTAGACCCGAGGTAGCTCATCGGGAAAACATCTTGAAATTCCTGCAAAGAGATTGAAACACCAAAGGTAGCTCGTGAATGGTGTTAGTTTTGGTTCTCCATCCTTGCACACAAGGACAAAGTGCATCACACTGATGGGTGCTCACACACTTCTCTCATCTCACTTTTGGTGGCAAATAGAATGAGGTTTTTCTCTAGGCTAAGAGTCTCTCAAATTTGGCTTGTGGCTCTCACTCACTTTTGGGTGGATCACTTTCACTCTTTTCTCTATGATGTGTGGCTTGCTTGTCGGCTATCACTTGACTAGGAGACATAGGTCGAGCACATACTCCTTCCCTTTCATCTTGAAGCTATAGTGATTGGTTCGCCCATTGTGGATGACACCACGGTCGAATTGCCATGGTCGACCAAGAAGGAGGTGGCAAACGGTCATTGGGACCACATCACACTCCAAAGTGTCTTCATAAGCACCAATTTTGAAGGAGACTTGGACCGATGCTCGACTCAGATAGTGCCGAGTCACTTAGCCATTGAACCTTGTAGGGTGTGGGTGCTTCCTCTCGACCAATTGTAGCTTGGAGCATAGTTCTTCACTTGCCAAGTTGTGGCAACTACCTCCATCGATGATGACCTTGATGGACCGCCCATTGATGCCGCTTTTGTGTGGAAGATGTGGCATCGCTGGTCTTCTTCTTGTTGATGTTGAAGAGTCAAGACCTTGAGACAACGAGAGCGGGCTCAATCCTCATCACAAAAGACTTGATCATCTTCATCTTCATTCACTTGCCGGCAGCATGGCCACTTGCTCAAGGGCTTCCATTTCCTCTTCACTCATAGAGTCATATGTGCCATCGCTGCTGAGGATCATGGTGCGCTTGTTGGTGCATTCAGATGACTTGTGGCTCTCGGCCGCAAGTGAAACACTTGAAGGAGCTTGTCTTGATGGTCTCATCGGTCGGAGTAGAGGATGAAGCACGCGCTTGAGGTTGCTTGTAGTAGGAGGAGGACGACTTGAACTTGTCGATGTCTTCTTGTAACTTGACTTGTCGCCGCTTTCTTGAAGAAAGCTTGGTTGATGTAGATGTTGGAGGAGTCGTTGAAGCTTGGTTGTTGGAGAAGCCAGAGGTCTTGGATGAGTACTTGGCGATTTGAAGTCATCTTGTACTTCATGCCCGCCTTTGTAGCTTGATGCACGAGCTCAATGAGGGTTGAGTATGGTTGGAAGTCGGCGATCTTCTTGATGGGATGATTGAGTCCATTCAAGAAACGTGCCATAGTTTGCTCATCATCTTCCTTGACATTGGCTCAATCATGGCTATCTCCATCTCCTTGTAGTATTCTTCAACGCTTTTTGTTCCTTGCTTGAGTAGTTGGAGTTTCTTGAAGAGGTCGCGTTGTAGTAGGTTGGCACAAAACGTGCTCGCATGACATCCTTCATTTGAGCCCAAGTGGTGATTGGGGTTCACCTCTTGCTTGTCGTCAGCCAATGATTTGTTCCCACCATATGAGCACATAATCTTGGAACTCAAGTGATGCCATAGCGATTTTCTTCGCTTCATCGTAGTTGTGCAAACGAAGATTTTGTCAACCTTCAATGCCCATGAGAGGTAGTCTTCGGGTCATTGCTTCCATTGAACTTGGGCATGGTGAATTTTAGCTTGTCAGAAGCGCTGTTTTTCATTGTGTTGTTGGCGATGTTGATGATGACGCCCTGACGTGGAATGTACTCGCCTTCATGTTGCTCTTGGCGCGAGGAAGACCATGATCAACTTGCTCTTGTTGAACTTGATGTTGAGGTGGAGCTTGACGAGCTTGTGGAGGAGCTTGAGGAACTTGACGCTGTACATGAGGTTGGTAGTTCCTCTCTGGATTTCTTCTCAAGGGCTTCCTCTTGATTGCGCCTGCTCATGATTGCGGTTGGCGAAGGCTCTACTTGATTCTTGAAGGCACGCTATGCCTCAAGAGCTTGCGCTTCACGTTGTTGTTGTTGAAGACGTTGAGCCTTGGCGCCTTGTTCGCCTTGGTGACGACGCGTTCTTTCTTCCTCTTGTTGGCGCATTTAAGACGTTGTCGTTTTGGGCTTGAGCAAAAGCCTCTTGGTTTGATTGAGGACGAGGAACTTGATCATCAACTTGCTCTTGTGAATGCTTGTCATGTAGCGGTTGCGAGATGCATGACGGTCTTGGCGCTGCTGCTCGTCAAGAGTGTTCGGCGACGGTGTACTTGAGTCGAGAATGTGTCGCCGAATGTCGACTCGAGCGTCTCCGCCTTGATGATGAAGAAGTGGAATGATGCCGCTTTCATCAACGCGGATCTCGCCCATTCTTGCATCATTCTCTTCCTTGTGAGCCTCGAACTTGTTGTCAAGTAGTCTCTTGTACGCTGCTCGGAGAGTCGCAAGTCGGTGGCGAGGTTGTCGATGCGGTCGCCATTGCTTGTTGTTCTTGGTGCAACGCTCACAGCACCAAAGAGGTGGCTCTTGGTGACGATGAGGACATGTCGCCGCCTTGCTCGATGAAGAGTGGGTTGGTAGAAGAACTTGGCCTATCCATCATTCCAAACAAGATGTGAGTGGTAGAACGGAAAAGAACTTATACCAATGTACCTTTGACCGATGTTGAAAATGAATCAAGTTCACTCAAATGCGGACAATGAAATAGCACTCTTGGTACCGATTCTTGTCGGTTCTCACACCTACACAAATAAAAGCTTATGGTGGAGCTCTGTTAGGATGGTGGCACAAAATTTGATGCAATTGTAAGTGAGACTCAATAAAGTTGAAAAGATTCGCAAATTCGCAAATGTAACAAGTAGACCAAGCAAGTAGTGGTACACGAAACACACACGCAAATAGATAAGTGGGATTGTGCAAACCAAAAGTGAGCCAAAATGTGGAAACCACGAGAATGCTCTTGTTGCACAATACTAGAGAGACGCTTAGCACGATTGCACAATAGGCGGATACGCTTAACTTGTGCACAACCTACTAGGCAAAATGCAACGATCTCTATCCCAAGTATGCTATATGTATGATATTTCGTGCAATGATCCAAGATGATCGGATATGACAATCTTAATGTTGTATGATGCTATGGTTCTTGCTTATAAGCTCTTTGCTTATCTTTCCTCTTTGCTTAAAAGCTTGGGTGGCTCTTTCACTTTTGAGCTCTTTTCTTATGCAAACTTCATGAACCAAGATAGCAATTGTGTATGCTATGACAACATTGTGACACACAAGTTGATCTCAAGATATGCACCACTTTGGTATGCTATGTATGCTATGGAGTATGATCACTAAGTGCACAAGTCACGCTGTCGGCAATACTCAATGGCTAGTCTCGATGGGTAAGCAACGCAAAAGTAAGGCTATGTGGTTATCAATGCAATTGCGTAGAGATGACAAAGATGTCGCCGAGGTTACCGCCCTGACGATGATGAGTCCTTGCCAAGATGAGTGGTGGTGATGTTGACGCCGAACCGCACTTATATAGCCAAACACAATAGGACACGGAACCACAACTCAAATTCTCAAAGACCAAAAGCGAAAATGTGGTAGCGGAAAGTGGAGGTGGTATAGCGGATGATTTGGTTTAAGCCCTAGGCAAAGATGCCGATGTTCGGAAAATTTGATGGTGTCAAAAGGTGGTGAAACCAAGGTGAGGGCCTCGGCACGCCGATAGCTTCAAACGAGCCAAAGAACACTCAAATCGGAGTTCGAGGAAAAGATATGATGAAAATGGTGAAAGCTCAAGGCTGAATCGGCTAGGCGGTAGTACTGGCTGGGAGGGCGGTAGTATCATCAGAAGCGGTAGTATCATGGGACGGGCGGTAGTACCGCCTGGTCGGGATTTTTCACTATTTAGGCTGAACGGGGCTGGCGGTAGTACCGCCGAGTCGGGATTTTCTCGATCGCTTAGACTGCTATGCGATTTTGGGGCGGAAATGGTGATTTCGGGTCAAAATTGATGGATTTTGTGGATGGAAAGAGGTGAAACTTGGGGAGATGCTAGATCGACTAAACCAAGCAAATCCACGGATCAAAATCAACAAAATTTCATCACACTAACAAATCACAAAAAATTTGGGGCTATTTTTGTGGGGAATTTTCGAATTAGGACAAAACAACAAAATCAAGCTAGAAAAGAGGGTAGGGGCTCCAATAACGTGATCAACGTGGCTCATGATACCATGATGATGTAGGGCGGAACCCACGTGGACGATCTTTCACGCTTGAGAGAATCCTCACGAGGAACACGAAGAACGAGTGGAAGAACACGAGGGAAAACACGGGAGAACGAGAGAGATCACTCAACCGACAAGAAAACGATCACACAAGTGCTAGATTATCAAACACATAGAGTGGCACAAGATTCAAGGACAACAAAGGGTAGGATACAAGGGTAGCCGTTTTCTCCGCGAGGAGGTCTTGATGGGGTCCACCCTAGGAGGGGGTCTTGAATCCGCTTGGGGATCTTTCTCCGAGAGGTCCCGATCTCAAGGAGAAGTATCCAAGTGGATGAGCAAAGGCTCACAATCAAATATGAGCAAATCCAAAGCTAACCCTAGAAAGGATGAGGGAAGGTCTATTTATAGTCTAGGACCTCCAAGGTGTTGGGGCGAACGAGTACATGGGCCTCGCCCAAACGCTGACGCAGCAGGGCGGTAGTACTGCTGTTCATGGCGGTAGTACGCTTTCAGCGGTAGTACCGCCAGGGCGATAGTACCGCCAGCGTAGTACCGCTTATCTTGAGCGGTAGTACCGCCCGACGCTGCTCGATTCCTCGGAGGTGTCGGGTTTTATGGAAGTAGGTTTGATGGAGAGCGGTAGTACCGCTTGGCTCCCAGCGTAGTACCGCTTGGCTTGAGCGGTAGTACCGCCTCCCTGGACTCGCAGCTTCTTCCTCTTGCTCTTGGTGTCCATCTTGAGCTGTAGCTTCCCTAGGTTGGTTCCTTGGTACCTAAGCATGCACAACATTCCGGATTGAGGTAGTAGCCATGTCTCGAGAGGGTCATATGATATTTCACTAAGGAGAGAAGTCACCTCGGTCTCGAGAGCTCGAGCTCGTGTTCTCGCCATGGGTCCTTTTGGAGCTTGGTGAGGCGACGGAAGGTCCATGGGATGATCAAGGATGCTCCGCATCAACATGCTTCCGCATACCATCTCCGCAAGATCACATCGGCATCGACACCATCATCAACAAGAACGTGAAGGTCATGAGCTCAACACCAACAACCGCCAACGACTTCACCATCTCCTTGGCATCTTCGCCAAGCGACTTCAAGGCATCTTCGCCATGGACATACCATCTTCGCCAACAAGCACCCCAAGACTACGCCAAGAGAAGCTCCCCAAGCTCAAGTCCATGACTTCCACGAGCTACTACGACCTCGACACCCACCACAAGATTCCTTTCTATGGAACTCAAGAACCCGAGGAGTACCTCGAGGGGGAGCGCTTGATGGACTACTACCTCAAGCTACATCCAGCCCTCCCAAGATCAAGTGAAGTGCGCCACAAGAAACTTCCACGACCACGCCGACATGGTGGCTTCACACACCTTCGAGTGCTACGAGATGAGTTGGTCCAAGATGAAGAGAGCTTTGCGGCAGAGTTCGTGCCTCCAACCTACACTAACAACTTCGACGCCAATTGGAGAACACCACCCAAGGATCCAAGTCCATTGACAAGTACTTCAAGGAGATGAAGATTGCCTTATGACGAGCCGGTGGATTTAATTCATTTCGATGAAGTTCCACTTCATGATGGGATTGAACAACCACATCTCCAAGACTATCTTCCTCGAGAACTACAAGTCCATCGACGACTACTACATTGGTGCTCTCAAGGCGGAACAAGAACTCATGAAGGCCAAGGCTTCTCCACCCCAAGCACACTTCATGCCACTCAAGCTCTACAACAAGCATGAGGCTAGTACCACCACGATGTCCAAGCCCGACAAGCTCCAAGACGATGCTCCCAAGTTCGACTTCACCGCCATCCCTCTTTGTGGCATAGATGATGCCGAGTCTACCTTGACTCTTTTTCAAGATGGTGCGGCAAAGCACGACTACGGAGACCTTCAAGGACCAAGCTTTGGAGGCAAGCTTACAAGGTGGCGAGCAAGGATGATGCTTCCATCTTAGGAGGCGAGAGTGATGTTGTGCCATCTTCGCCTTCATCCACGCATTTACCACTACGAGACGGGCTGAGCATGGGATTTTCCCGTCGACCACGGGCGACATCCGATGACTTGAGTGACTTGAGCCACCATATAGAGAGTGAGAGTGACTTCACCACTAGCCCCATATATGTGTTGCCCCAATTCCCATGTGAGGAGAGCCACAACCCCAACACTTGAGTGAGATGAGTGACTCCACCATACGTGAGTTTGAGTGCACCTATTTTGAGGGAGTGAGTGAACCACCACATAGAGCGAGTGAGATAGTTGATAGGTCATGTGAGGCCACTTTCAACACTAACAACTTGACCTCTCCTCTATTGTGTCTTCTCATTTGGTGCTAGGTCCCATTTATAATGACGCTACCGATCCTCGATTTACTTCGGCCCTCCCTTTGGACAAGACGATGGCCATGGTGGACTATGATGCACCCCCACATGGTTTGATAGAGGCGTAGGTGTCCCGATCTTCGATGAGATGATAACTATCGATTTGGTGGAGTCGACTTTGACGATCCGACTACAAACGCAGCACGACGCTGCGCCTTTAGCAATCGCTAAACCAACTCCGAGAAGTTATTGACCACGCCGGAGCACGATCAACCTGACTACGAAGGTCTATTCCTGCAAGCAATCAAAGAACAAGCAAGAATATGATAAAGCAATCTGAATATTGCGAATATATATGAAGTATTGATAATGGTGGGGATCCGAAGCGGTCTTGGTCTGGTCGTTGGACACAAACAAAGTACACGGTTGCAATGGCTAACTTTTAACTAAACAAATCCCATGGAAAAGCTACTAGATGGATCTACTTATATAGGAGCAAGGGTGGCGGCCAAGGAGGTGGAGGACGTCCCAAGGCAGCCTAAAACTAACCCTAGGTCGTACAAGGCCAATGGGCCCAAGCGGAGGTGACGAACACCTTTGGACTTGTAGTTTGACTCGGATTCTGCTGCAGCATCAGATTGTTTCGTCTATAACTCAACGCTCCTGACGGATTTTAAGGTGATTCCAATTGGGTTGGAAAATGCACGAAATCTATTTTCCAACAAAAAAGAATCAACCAATTTGGAGTCCGTATGAAAAGTTATAGACGTTTTGAGTCAGGTATGTCTGTGCAGTCCGAATCTGAGTCCGAACGTGAGAGACTTGTACTCTATCTTCTCTTGGCCCAAAAGTGACGTGAGAAGACTTTTGAACAGCACCTAAACTTCTCCTTTTCCCTTATCTTCATATGTGGATTGTACAGATGTCCCATACACCTGCAATTAGACAAAACACAAAAGTATGTGAAGTATTTTGTTCGATAACATAAATATATTATTGAATAGTTTGCACTAGAAATCACCTGAGAAATATGCATGTATGCAATATTTTTGGTCTCATCCAAGGTAGTCATGTCCTCATCATCCTCCCCTTCTTGGAAACAAAGCCGTCCTCGGCGTTGCTTAATCTGAAATGCGGCTAACAAAAGAGACAAGGTGTACATGTTGTATATGTATACGTCATCCATTTTTACTTCCCTTGATTTTTGCATATATGACACATGAATAGATGAGTAACTTGCAACTCAGTTTGCACATATAAGTGAAGCTCTTATTTATTTCAAGAGATTGACAATGTTCATCATTAAACCATCCCAACATTGGTGAATAAACCTTATTTGAATCAAATTTACATGCTACAACATGCTTAGATAAGCAAACATGCAATGAGTCATTCACACGAATCATCACCAAGATTAGAGGTCGATTAAAATGATTAAACATTGATTCTTTTGCATCAATAGTTAATTCAATGGGTGCTCTCAAAATTGTTGGTATTTCAATTGTTTGATCACATGGCAAAGTCAAATTATCAATATAATCCTCTAAAATAGGTGGTGTGATCAAAGTAGTGGGTAGCTCAACACATGATGTATTCAAGTTAACTAGGCATGCATCATTCTCATGTAAAAGTGGAAAATCTGTACCTTTGTCATTACCTCTTATAGTCAACTCAGATGATGCAGTGCACTCGATGGTGATGTGTCACATGGTGGAGATGATGTAGTCCTCGCAACAACGGATGTGGTTGTCATAGTACGCCTAGTAGTTGAATAAACATCTTTATCAACAGTTGAATGTGCACCGTGCGCTTGTTCTCCTTGTGGGCAACACGTCATTTTATTTCCTGTTCAGCTTTGCAAGCAAGACGAAACAAATGGTCCATAGGATAACACTCTTCATGAATTAGTATCTCCTGAATATTATGGTTTAATCCTCCCAAAATCTATCCATAAAATCTTCTTCACTTTCTTCTAAAATGAGTGCAACAAGGTAGTTTGTAAATCATCATAATATTTTGTTACGTGTCACTACCTTGTTTTAAATGTTCCAGTTTTTTAATCATGCCACGAGTATAATAAACATCGATTTAATCTATCTCTCATGACATGTTTTAAATCATCCCAAGTATTAGGTACATAATCAGGTGTAACCGACAATATTCACTCCACCAAACTAGAGCATAACCAAGAAAGAACCAACCGCAACCATAACTTTTTACGCTCATCAAAATTATGGGAAGCAAATATATTATTTATGTCTAACTCCCATTCAATATATAAAGGAGGTCTAAAACGCCATTAAATGGTGGTATAGAAACATGAACCTGATCATGTGCATTTGGATGTTTGTGCACCTCTCGTGACGGTTGTGGTATTTGCATAGGTGGTGGCATGTCTCCGCGATCGACAAAGCCCATGAATTGACTCGATCCTGTCATGATTAGTAGAACAAGAAACAAAATCCAAAATAATGTTCCTATAACTACTAGGATGTGGTGGTAAAACGCCACAAGAAAGCAAATATCAATGTCTTACAAGTTCTTACCATGCAAAGAAAGGTGATCGCAACCAGCGTGTCAAGTAACTCCTAATATTGAGTAAAGCGATTGCTGGGGAGCGACGATACACGTGTAGAAATATGTGGAGCTGGGTTGGCTATATATGGTAGCAAAAGATTAGCAATAATCAATTCAAAGATGCAATGTTGAATAAACGCCAACGACGCAGTAGGTGGCTGGTCCTAGGCTAGACCGACTAGAGACGCGAGCCTAGAACACTAATGAGGTCACGGCATAGCACAACTAGCATCAATGAAGGATACTAAGTAACTCTTGACAGCAAGATATAAGTGAAGATCACAACGGCAAAGAAGATAATGATGAAAAACAATCGCCAAGCAGACATACAACAACTCTCTCTCCAACTTTCCTCTTGAAAAGTTTGAGCCAATTTTCTGATAAATTCTTTCAAAGAATGCTACTAACTCAAGCTTTCCAATGCAAAAAGAATCACTCAATTCCGAGTTGATATGAGGAGTCAAAGAATTCTAAACTGGCCTGAAAAATTGGAACAAGCTGTGTTCACGAACTTCAGAGGGCAAAACACCTATTTAGAAGCCGATTTTGAGGTGTCAAATATTGAACTAGCTTCTGCAACTATTTAGATGCGCCTCGTCTCTAGCTTTAATTTGAGTACTCACGGAGTCAAAACGGACTTCAGATGAGGAAGATACACCTGTTTTACTGAACAGTGCAAAAAACAGATTCCAATCCGAATTCAAGTACGAGATTGATTCTAGATAGATCCGGTTTTTTTTTCCTCTTTTTTTTTCTCACGCTTTTTTTTTTTTTTTCTCTCGCTTTTTTTTCTTTCCTTTTTCTCTTTTTTCTCTATCTTTTTTTCTCCCTCTTTCCAAGACAAACTGGATAAGATGCAGATTGGATCAAAGCGAAGATGTGAATGACCTCAACTATGATTATGATAATGAACAGTGCGAGCACGTGATGGAAATTAATGGATGGGATGGTGGACAGCGAAGGGATAATGATGCAGCGGCGTGACTAATGTGAACAGAACTCAAACTCTAAAGGAACAAGACACTAAGACCAAAGAACTCGACACGACGATGCAACCGATAATTCAATAATGCAAACAATGAAAAGAAAATTGCAAAGGCTTGGACTGGCTAGGACAAATGATGAATAGATCTAACTTTTTTGTGGCTTTTTCTTGGACAATTGGTAAGAAAATAAATCAATCTAGGATAATCGGAAAATCTCACCGAGCAACCTGAAAACTGATACCACTTGATAGAGGCGTAGGGTGTCCCGATCTTCGATGAGATGATAACTATCGATTTGGTGGAGTCGACTTTGACGATCCGACTACAAACGCACACGACGCTGCGCCTTAGCAATCGCTAAACCAACTCCGAGAAGTTATTGACCACGCTGAGCACGATCAACTCGACCACGAAGGTCTATTCCTGCAAGCAATCAAGAACAAGCAAGAATATGATAAAGCAATCTGAATATTGCGAATATATATGAAGTATTGATAATGGTGGGGATCCGAAGCGGTCTTGGTCTGGTCGTTGGACACAAACAAAGTACACGGTTGCAATGGCTAACTTTAACTAAACAAATCCCATGGAAAAGCTACTAGATGGATCTACTTATATAGGAGCAAGGTGGCGGCCAAGGAGGTGGGAGGACGTCCCAAGGCAGCCTAAAACTAACCCTAGGTCGTACAAGGCCAATGGGCCCAAGCGGAGGTGACGAACACCTTTGGACTTGTAGTTTGACTCGGATTCTGCTGCAGCATCAGATTGTTTCGTCTATAACTCAACGCCCGGACGGATTTTAAGGTGATTCCAATTGGGTTGGAAAATGCACGAAATCTATTTTCCAACAAAAAAGAATCAACCAATTTGGAGTCCGTATGAAAAGTTATAGACGTTTTGAGTCAGGTATGTCTGCAGTCCGAATCTGAGTCCGAACGTGAGAGACTTGGACTCTATCTTCTCTGGCCCAAAAGTGACGTGAGAAGACTTTTGAACAGCACCTAAACTTCTCCTTTTCCCTTATCTTCATATGTGGATTGTACAGATGTCCCATACACCTGCAATTAGACAAAACACAAAAGTATGTGAAGTATTTTTGTTCGGATAACATAAATATATTATTGAATAGTTTGCTCTAGAAATCACCTGAGAAATATGCATGTATGCAATATTTTTGGTCTCATCCAAGGTAGTCATGTCCTCATCATGGTTCCATCAAGATGAAGATGACCACCATTTGGTCTTCCCCACCTCACCTACACCACTTGAGTGGAATGACAAAGGTAACAAAGGTGACGGTGATGCTCTCGTCCCACTAGTGGACTATTTTGACATTGATTGCTTGCATGATGTTGATCACCCTGTTGACATGCTTCATTCTAGTATGATTTCCCAATGTGATGATTTGCCCATTTATGATGAATATGATGATTCTCATGTGGAGTCTATTAGTTGTGATGCCATGTTACATAGGATTTCTTGTGACAATTCTTTAGGTCACATCATGTTTGCTAATCCGCTTGACTTGTCATATGCTATGCATGAGATCAACCATATGTCTCATTTGCAATCTCTTCATAGTGACTATGCATATGCCATTAAAATGAACCCAATTTGCACATATGGCATAGATGACAAGCCCATGGTTATTGGCATTTGTTTTTCTTGTGATGATATTTATATGCTTCCTTTGCATCATTTATCTCATATGCCATGCCATGACCACCTAGCTTCGGATATGCATTGTTTTGGATGCTGTCCATTTTCTCCATGTGATGTTTCCGATATTGCTCATGAGGAGACCCCCATAGTTTCCTCATACATTTTTGGAGATTTTGATTCATCCTATCCATTGCATGATCCCAATACTTGTGTGCACCATATGCTCTCCATGAATAAACATGATATTGATGTGCCATATATTTGCATTCTCAATTTGTGTCCCCATCCTGTCATGCATAATAACTATTCTTTCATGATGGATGACATGTTCTTATACCATGCATCAAATTTCTTTGAGCGATGCTTATCTTGTGCTAACTCACATCGCACATACACATCATGATGGATGATGTGTTTATCTACCATGCGATACGCTCTTTGTTCTGCTTTTGTGCATGTGTAGGATACTTGGACTTTGTGTCGACTTCCACTTCACGTGAGTTGACCACTGAGCTCTTGAGAGCGAGCCTCAAACATTCTACCATGACTCGCTTCTACACCGCTGCTTGCTTGCGCTCGCATCGTGAAGAATGCACAAGGACATGCCTTCAAGGTGACATCTTTCTTGAGCATGGATATTGCGGATCATGCTACTTGTGTTGCTTGCAGGATGAGACTTATTGTTCATCTTGGATCACTTGATTGCGCACTTAGTAGAGATCTTGCTTTGACTTGCCATTATCACATTCCCATGCATCATGACATATGTACCTTGTGTGTTGCATCCAATTCTTGGATTACTTGCTCCTCTCATATGTTTGGGTGCAACAATGTCATTACTTCACATATGCCATGTCCCATTGATTGCTACATGCTTGACTTGATTGCCTCACACATGATGAACAATTGCTCTTTCTATTGTGTTGAGTGCCATACTATCTTCACTACACCCTATGCATATTATGCTTGGATTGTCGTGCACTTGACCCATGTGTTTAGACATCTCATCTTATTTGGTGTTGTGAATGATTCCTATGCCTACCATCGACCATTTGTCGAGCGCTTTATGCATGATTGCTATGCTCTTGAGGTAGATGCTTATTCTCTTGTCACACATATTTGCATCACTACCTCACGTTTACATGCTTGTTTCCATGATGACCTTGATTTTGCTCAATTCATATGCTTACATGCCATGTCACAATCCTTTGTCACACCCTATGCTATGCTTGATGACAACACTTGTTTGGTGAATCACCTCTTGAATGCTTGGTTTTGCACTAACGCTAACCACATTTGTTTTTCCAAGTGTTTGTTCTATTTACTCCTTTTGAAGGAATCACAAGATGGCGCGACATTGGAGAGTGCCCATTTCGAGCTTCAAGATGACGAGAGCTTGGTGATCGACCACTTTGACACGGTGATGTAGGGCGGAACCCTATGTGGACGATCTTTCACGTTTGGAGAGAATCCCTACGAGGAACACGAAGAACGAGCGGAAGAACACGAGGAAATCACGGGAAAACGAGAGAGATCACTTAACCGACAAGAAACCAATCACACAAGCGCTTAGATCGATGAACACATAGAGTGGCACAAGATTCAAGAACAATAAAGGTAAAGATACAAGGGTAGCCGCTTTCTCCGAGAGGAGGTCTTGATGGGTCCACCCCGGAGGGGTCTTGAATCCGCTTGGGGGATCTTCTCCAGAGGTCCTGGTCTCAAAAGGAGAAGTAGCCAAGTGGATGAGCAAAGGCTCTCACACCAAATATGAGCAAATCCAAAGCTAACCCTAACTAGGAGATGGAGGGTCCTATTTATAGTCTTAGTGCAAATGGAAGTCAAAACAAAGGGGTACATGGGCTTCAGCCCAAGATCAGCATCGGACGTCCGGAAGGCGCTTGACGTCCGGAGGTTTGGAAGGTCCGGCCGTCCGGAGACGCTCGGACGTCTGTAGATTCTTCTCTGTCAGAGGTGCGCTTGTCGTCTGTAGCGCACTGGCCGTCCGGCTTCAGAGGGTCCGACGTCCGAGGCCGCTTGGCCGTCTGTAGTTCTCGCTCGGGAGGTCGAGTCCGGACGTCCGGCCGCTTCTGGCCGTCTGTAGGTTTGATTCGGTGACGATGTTCCGGACGTCTGTGTCTGGGAATCGCTTGACATCCTAAGGGGTCTGACGTCCGTGTCCTGTAGCTTCAACAGCATCCTTCTTCCTCTTCGACATACTTGGGGTCCTCGCCGCCTTGGCTCTTGCAAGTAGTAGATCCTTGGTTCGCCCATGTATCTGATTACACATAGAGTTTCGAATGAGGTAGTAGCCATGTCTCATGGGTAGAAATAAGAAGTTCGGAGAGGAGCGAGTTCACCTTATCTTCAATAGCCTTGGCTCTGCTCTGTCATGGGTCCCGTGGTGTTGAGGGAGATGTAGACACGTCTGGGGGATGAGTGGGGATGCTCCGCATCATCTCCCCTTGGGAGAGATCCACCTCGGATCAAAAACTTCATCTCCATGGAAAGGTGCAAGGTCCTTGACGTTGAAGATGTCGCCGACGTTGTACTTGTCTCGGGTATGTCGATCTTGTAAGCGTTGTCGCTAGAAGCGCATAGCACCTTGAAAGGTTCGTCTGCCCGAGGGAGAAGTTTGACTTATGCTCTTTGGGGAAGCGGTCTCATGGGTGTAGCCACACTAGATCACCAATGTTGAAGACGATGGGTTGTTTGTTGGCATTCAGCTTGTTTGCTTGGCGCTGTACTTGGCGCCAATTGTGTGCCTTGTATCTTCGCAGCATCTTCTTGATGTAGTTTGCTCGCTCACTTGCATCCATGTTGGTGCGCCTTGGAGAGGGAGTGGTAGAATGTCCAATGGGGACAACAGGTTGAAACCGTAGACGACCTCAAGGGGGACTTGCCGGTAGTAGAATGTCTTGCACGATTGTAGGCGCATTTCATGCGATGGGTAGACATGCTTCCCATTCCTTGATGTTCTTCTTGATCAAGACACGAAGTAGAGTGGATAGTGTGCGTTCGTCACCTCCGCTTGGCCGCCGCTTGAGGATGGTATGCCGAGGAGAACAAGAGCTTGATTCCAGCTTTGCACATAGGGTCTTCCAAAAGTAACTCAAGAACTTGACGTCACGATCAGAGATGATTGTCTTTGGTATGCCATGGAGTCACAAGATTTCCCTACAAAAGAGATTTGCAACATGTGAAGCATCGCTCATCTTGTTGCAAGGTATGAAATGTGCCATCTTAGAAAATCTATCCACAACGACAAAGATGGAATCCTTGCCATTTTGAGTCCTAGGCAAACCAAGTACAAAATCCATACTAATGTCTTCCCATGGTTGATATGGGATAGGAAGAGGTATGTAAAGACCATGAGATTGAGCTTTAGACTTAGCTTTATGACATGTATAGCATCGGTTGGTGAAGCGCTGTACGTCATGAACATCTTGGGCCAAAAGTAGTTGTTTGAGAGCGTGCATAATGTCTTGTCGCCATCCAAAGTGTCCCATGAGTCCGCCTCCATGAGCCTCTTGCAAAGGAGCAAACGAAGAGAAGACTCGAATGCAAAGTTTGTTAGCTCTCATAAGATAGCCATCCTTGATGTAATATTGTTCCCAAGACGATGGCCAAACACTTAGCATAAGGAGAAGCAAAAGATGGGTCATGCTCATACAAGTCTTTTATATGCTCAAAACCAATAACATTCAACTCAAGTTGAGTGACAAGCATGCATATGCGTGAAAGCTGTCGGCAACTACATTCTCTTTACCCTTAATGTACTTGATCACATAAGGAAAAGATTCAATGAATTCACCCATTTGGCATGTCGCTTGTTCAACTTAGTTTGACCTTTGAGGTACTTAAGCCGCTTCATGATCGGTATGGATGACAAACTCATGAGGTCTAAGGTAATGTTCCCAAACATGGAGCACACGACTAACGCATACAATTCCTTATCATAGATGGATAATTGTTGAGCACCGGAGAGTTTTTCACTAAATAAGCAATGGCTCGCTTTTCTTGCATCAAAACTCCGCCTATTCCGCACCACTTGCATCACAATGAACCTCAAAAGTTTTGTCAAAATTGGGCAAAGCAAGAATCGGAGCATGAGTAAGCAAAGTCTTGAGCTTATCAAAAGCGGCTGATTGCAAAGTTCCCCAAACAAAGGGAGTATTCTTCTTGCTCAAAGCATGCAAAGGAGCGCAATTGTGCTAAAATCTTTCACAAAGCGACGATAGAAACCCGCAAGACCAAGAAAACTTCAGACTTGTTGCAAATTGGTGGGTTAGCCAAGTTTTAATTGCTTGAATTTTAGATTCATCAACATGGACACCCTTTGAGGAAACAACAAAACCCAAGAAAACCACTTTGTCAACTCCAAATGTGCATTTTTTCAAGTTTGCATAAAGGCTTTTTTGCGAAGAGTTTGCAACACAGATTTTACATGATTGATGTGCTCTTTCATGGTTTTGCTAAACACAAGAATATCGCCAAAGTAAACCACAACAAAGACTCCAATGTAAGGACGAAGTACATGATGCATAAGACGACAAAAGTACCGGAGCTTCCGAAGACCCATAGGCATCACTAACCACTCATATAAACCAAATTTGGTTTTAAAAGCAGTTTTCCATTTGATGAGGACATGACTACCTTGGATGAAACCAAAAATATTGCATACACGCATATTTCTCGTGTGATTTCTAGTGCAAACTATTCAATAATATATTTATGTTATCCAGACAAAATATACTCACAAACTTTTGTGCCATGTCTAATTGCAGGTGTATGGGACATTTGTACAATACACATATGAAGATAAGGGAGAAAGAGATGTTTACCTGCTGTTCAAAAAGTTCTCTCACGTCACTTTTGGCCCAAGAGAAGATAGAGTCCAAGTCTCTCACGTTCTGACTCAGATTCGGACCGCATGACATACCTGACTCAAAACGTCTATAACTTTTTCATACGGACTCCAAATTGGTTGATTCTTTTTGTTGGAAAATAGATTTCGCATTTTCCAACCAAATTGAATCACCTTAAAATCCGTCCGGAGCATTGAGTTATAGACGAAACAATCTGATGCTGCAGCAGAATCCGAGTCAAACTACAAGTCCAAAGGTGTTACGTCACCTCCGCTTGGGCCCATTGGCCTTGTACGACCTAGGGTTAGTTTTAGGCTGCCTTGGGACGTCCTCCCACCTCCTTGGCCGCCACCCCTTGCTCCTATATAAGTAGATCCATCTAGTAGCTTTTTCCTTGGGATTTGTTTAGTTAAAAGTTAGCCATTGCAACTTCGTGTACTTCGTTTGTGTCCAACGACCTGATGAGGACATCAATACCATTGTTACACCCACAGCCCCTGCTGCTATACATACTGGACCAATTACTAGAGCTCGCGCACGCCAATTGAATTATCAGGTACTTTCGTTTTTTGGTAACGATTCCAATGTTCATGAGAATATGATGCTGCCTAAATTGGATACATTTGTTTTGCTTACAAATGAAGGGCCTACCATGGACAAGAAAGATGAACCTTGGAGCAAGTTCAAGCATGGAGATGTTGGCATGCTAAGGGGAACAAGAACGGAGTTACAAGTGATGATTCCAGACTTTGAAGCCACCCTAATGAGTGCATGAGGCCTTGGACGAAATATACAAGATGCCACTTCATAATATTCGTCCATAGGCTATTCTAGGTGCTGCATCACCTTATTATTGGGCCAGGCCCATGTAATTTCGAAATACTTAAGTATAGGCTGTTTTAGAGTCCGATGTGGGGAACAAGAGTTAGGGTTGATTTCGACCCTCCACCAAGGGCCACGAAATTCCTCTTCCTCCATATATACAGCCCTTAGGGCACCGCTTAGACCTTGGGTTTTGTTTAGATTAAAAGTTCGCCATAGCTGCAACTTCGCAGATTTCGCTTGTGTTCAACGACTGCATAAAGGCGCCACAGTAACCCCACCTTGATCAATAAAGCTTTCATCTTATATTCGCAATATCCAGATTGCAATCTTAGTTTCTTGCTTGTTCTTCGCTTGCTCGCAGGAAATGCACCTCGTGGTTAGGTTGATCGTGTTCGCGTGGTCAATAACCTCTCGGAGTTGGTTTAGCGATTGCAAGGCGCGACGCCCTCAAGACGCTCGTAGTCGGATCGCCAAAGTCGATTTCCTCCAAAGCGAAAACCAACATCTCATCGAAAGACGGACACCTTTGCCTCTATCAAGTGGTATCAGATTTTCAGGTTGCTCGTGAGATTTTACAGCTTTTCAGAGATTAGATCGAGTCTGTTCTTCATACCTAAAGTCCACGTAAAAGCCACAAAAAAATTTAGGGTTAGTTCATCATATCCAAACCAATCTGAGCCTTTGCATAATCTTTTTAGGGTTTTTGCTTTGTTGAATTTATGTTGCATCGTCGTGTCAAGTTGCTGGTCTTAGAGTCTAGTCTTTAGAGTTTCGAAGTTCGTCATAAGTTGTCACGCCGCCACCGCACCATCATCATCGCCTTTGCCATCTACCACCATTGCTTATCCGCCACACCTCAATCCGTATCCATATACCACCACCAATCCGTATCCATATACCACCACCGCTACCATATACCACCACCGCCGCTGCCATATACCACCATATATCCACCACCAATCCGAAGTTCCTTGCATATTAGGGTTGTTTTAGATCCATCTAGTTTCCGATTCGTGTTTCTTGCCGAGTAGGTTTCAAAAAAAGAGTTTGGAAACCACCTCCGCTTAGGCCCAAAATTTTCCAAAACGCACTTGTCGAAAAAATTTTCCGCTATCCTATTTTTAGGTGTTTCTAAGTGATTGAGACAATGCCATTATAGAAAGTTTTTTGACCTGCTTCAGCTTTTGGGTCCGGCAAATAAAAAAAAAATTTGTCGAAAAATTTCGTGCCCATCCCGTCATTTTGACTGGAAGAGTTTTGAGACACTCGCCATTATAGTGATTTTTCGCAAAAAAAAAAAGAGAGAGCGCAAAAAAAAAAAAGCAGCGAAAAAAAAAAGAGCGAAAAAAAATTATTCCAGAGTGTGCTTTTCCGTTGTTTCCGCAGCAGCGCCATGATTTTGTTAGTGTTCTAGGCTCGCCTCTAGCACGGTTCAGCCTAGGACCAAAGACAAGACTGCTGCTGAGCGCTTATTCAACTTTGCATCTCTCGAATTGATTATTGCTAACCTTTTTGCTACCATATTATAAGCCTTCCCAGCTCCACATACATCTACATCGTATGCTTGACTCTCCCCGTAATCGCCTATCCAAGCTTTGAGAGTTTTGACTACATCGGTTGCCGATCACCGCCGCTGGGTAAGAACTGTAAGAATTTGAGATTTGCTTGACGGATTTGTGATCGCCCACCACACCATCACCACCACTTCCTAGTAGTCCGTCAATCATATTCTTGTGTGTTTCTATTGTCGCTAACCATGGCAGGATCACAAGTCGATTTAGACCGACCGGGAGAACATGACAAACAAAGCGCTACATGATAAGTTTCAACAAATGATGAGTGCAGGTGGACGATGTGCTAAATAGATTTGAAGAGGCCATGGAGAAGATAGATGGCATTGAGAAGGCGTCAAACAAAGCTCGATAACAAGTTTAATGAATTGCTCAAGCCTACCACCACCACCACCGCTGCACCTAACGCACCTCTACTACAACAACATGGACTACCTCCACATCGCGAAACAGCCCTCCGCCGAGCTTCCCGTGTCCTCTTCACCGCCAAGCTGCCGGTCCCGCTGTTGATACTTCGTGGCTCCCGCCGCCATGCGTGGGGAGGATGATTATGTAAGAGCTACGAGGATGAGGTTGATCAACATCGAACCACGTGCAACCACCAGCACCACAACCACCGTGTCGCCCACATGCAAATAATGGCAATGTTCGCTCCCTTCAGTACGAGATCATGACCATCTCCCTAAACTGAAATTGAATATTCCACCATTTGAGGGTAGATATGTTCCTGATATATATCTTACTTGGGAGTTAGAAACTGAACAACGATTTACATGTTTACAATATCCCGAGGAGAGACGTGTTCCTGCTGCTGTTTGTGCTTTCACTAGCTTTGCATGTGTTTGGTGGTCTCAACATTGTAGATTATATCCTGCTCCAGCTACTTGGGCTGCTTTGAAAACTGCTATGCGCATCGCTGGTTCCACCATATTATCAACGTGAATTACTTCAAAATTGCAGCGCTTAAGACAAGGAAAAATTCGTAGAAGAATATTATCGAATTACAAACCGGCTTGATTAGATGTGGTATTGTTGAGGAGAATGAAGCTATGCTTGCACGCTTTTCTCGGTGGATTAAATAGAGATTCAGACCATTCTAGACTACAAGGATTATAATAATATCACCGATTATTCCATCTTGCTTGTAAAGCTGAACGTGAAGTGCAGGATCGATGTGCCTTGGCGCGAACTAACTTTTCTCGCAGGTCGACCTTCATCATGGACACCACGGCATCATCTACTTCCACACGCTCTACTACACCGCACCTCCGCCGGCTGCCACCTCCAACCGTGATACAAGAAAGGTGCACAACCACCACTATCTCGCCAAGAGTACACCGCTGGGCCTACACAGAGCTCTTCTTCTTCCATGGCGCCAACAGGCACACAAGTGATATTATTTGTCGTCGCTGTAAGGGAAGAGGACATTTTATAGAGAATGCCAATCTCAGCGCAGTGATGATTGCTACCGAGGATGGTGGGTATGAGTCTGCTAGTGACTATGATGAAGAGACTTTGGCTCTTATTACACATGAAGAACACGGTGGAGATGATTCTGATCTTGAGACGCAATACATGGCTGTCAAGATGCCGACAGTATGAATGTTTAGTTGCTCAACGTGTTTTGAGTGTGCAGGTTACACAAGTCGAGCAAAATCAGAGGCATAACTTGTTCCATACAAAGGAGTTGTGAAGGAACGCTCTATTCAAGGCCATCATAGATGGAGGGAGCTGCAACAACTTGGCTAGCATGGATATGGTGGAGAAGCTTTCTCACCACAAGACCACATCCACATCCTTACTACATCCAATGGTTCAACAACAGCGCAAGGTTAAGGTAACACGATCGCTCGTGTGTATTTTAGTATCTCTACATATGCTGATTATGTTGATTGTGATGTGGTACCTATGCAAGCATGTTCCTTATTACTTGGTAGACCATGGCAATTTGATAAAAATTGTACACCATGGTAGAAACAATCAAGATACTCTTGTTCACAAGGATAAAAATATTACTTTGCTTCCTATGACTCCTGATTCCATTTTGAAAGATGATATTAATAGAGCTAATAAAGCAAAACAGAGAAAAATAAGAGTGAAAATCAGATTGTGGCAAAAGAATTTGAGCAACAAATGAAGCCTAATAATAAACCATCTAATGTTGCTTCTGAAATTAAACTGAAAAGTGCATGTTTATTTGCCACCAAATCTGATATTGATGAGCTAGATTCTAGCAAATCTGTTTGCTATGCTTTTGTGTGCAAAGAGGCATTATTTTCATTCGAGGACGTGTTTTCCTCTTTGCCCCCCGCTGTCACTAACATTTTGCAGAGTTCACGACGCCTTCCCACAAGACGTGCACCGGATTACCACCTATTCGAGGGATTGAGCATCAAATTGACTTAATTCCTGCATCGCTACCCAACCGCGCACCATACCGCATCAATCCAGAGGAGACGAAGGAGATTATGCGCCAAGTACAGAGCTGCTCGACAAAGGTTATATACGCCAATCTCTTAGTCCTTGTGCTGTTCCTATTATACTAGTGCCTAAAAAGGATGGTACGTCATGATGTGTGTTGATTGTAGAGGCATTAATAATATTACTATTCGTTATCGCCATCCTATTCCTAGGCTAGATGATATGCTTGATGAATTGAGTGGCTCTACAATATTCTCCAAAGTTGATTTATGAGTGGATACCATCAAATTCGTATGAAATTGGGAGATGAATGGAAAACAGCATTTAAAACTAAGTTTGGATTATATGAGTGGTTAGTCATGCCTTTTGGGTTAACTAATGCACCTAGTACTTTCATGAGATTAATGAACGAAGTTTTACGTGCTTTCATTGGACGATTTGTGGTAGTTTACTTTGATGATATACTGATTTATAGCAAATCTTTGGAAGAACATTTGGAACATTTACGTGTTGTTTTTAATGCTCTACGTGATGCACGCTTGTTTGGTAACCTTGGGAAGTGCACCTTTGCACCGACCGAGTATCTTTTCTTGGCTATGTTGTTACTCCACAGGAATTGAAGTTGATAAAGCCAAGATTGAAGCTATTGAGAGTTGGCCGCAGCCCAAAACGGTCACACAAGTGAGGAGTTTTCTTGGACTCGCTGGTTTCTATAGGCGCTTGTGAGAGACTTTAGCACCATTGCTGCACCTCTCAATGAGCTTACAAAGAAGGATGTGCCTTTTGTTTGGGGTACCGCATGTGAAGAAGCCTTCACGGTATTGAAAGATAAGTTGACACATGCCCTTTACTCCAACTTCCTGACTTTAATAAGACTTTTGAGCTTGAATGTGATGCTAGTGGAATTGGATTAGAGGTGTGTTATTACAAGATGGCAAACCTGTTGCATACTTTTCTGAAAATTGAGGGCCTAGTCTGAACTATTCTACTTATGACAAAGAATTATATGCTCTTGTTCGACTTTAGAGACATGGCAACATTATTTATGGCCCAAAGAATTTGTTATACATTCTGATCATGAATCTTTGAAACATATTAAAAGTCAAGCTAAACTGAATCGTAGACATGCTAAATGGGTTGAATTCATTGAGACTTTCCTTATGTCATTAAACACAAGAAGGGTAAAGAAAATGTTATTGTTGATGCTTTGTCTCGTCGCTATACTATGCTTTCACAACTTGACTTCAAAATATTTGGTTTGGAGACCATCAAAGATCAATATGTGCATGATGCTGATTTTAAAGATGTAATGCAGAATTGTAAAGAAGGAAGAACATGGAACAAGTTCGTTATTAATGATGGTTTTGTGTTCCGTACTAACAAGCTATGCATTCCTGCTAGCTCGTTTCGCCTTTTGTTGTTGCAGGAGGCGATGGAGGAGGATTAATGGGACACTTTGGCGCCAAGAAGACGGAGGATATACTTGCTACACATTTCTTTTGGCCAAAGATGAGACGGATGTTGAGCGCTTTGTTGCTCGCTGCACTACATGTCAAAAAGCTAAGTCACGACTCAATCCTCATGGTTTATATATGCCTTTGCTCGTGCCTAGTGTTCCTTGGGAGGATATATCTATGGACTTTGTTTTAGGTTTACCTCTAACAAAGAAGGGAGGGATAGCATATTTGTTGTCGTGGATAGATTCTCTAAAATGGCACACTTTATACCATGTCATAAAAGCGATGATGTCTGTTAATGTTGCTGATTTGTTCTTTCGTGAAATTATTCGCTTGCATGGTGTGCCAAATACTATTGTTTCAGATCGTGATACTAAATTTCTTAGCCACTTTTGGAGATGTTTATGGGCTGTTGGGGACTAAACTGCTTTTTAGTACTACTTGTCACCCCAAACCGATGGATAAACTGAAGTAGTCAATAGAACATTGTCTACTATGCTTAGGGCTGTTTTGAAGAATAATAAGAAAATGTGGGAAGAATGCTTGCCTCATATTGAATTTGCTTATAATCGCTCATTGCATTCTACTACTAAGATGTGCCCTTTGAAATTGTGTATGGCTTCCTACCTCGTGCACCTATTGATTTGTTGCCTCTTCCATCTTCGGAGAAGGTTAATTTTGATGCTAAAGAACGTGTTGAATTGATTTTAAAATGCATGAGATAACTAAGGAAAACATTGAGCGATGAATGCTAAATATAAACTTGTTGGAGATAAGGGTAGAAAACATGTTGTCTTTGCACCGGAGATCTTGTTTGGTTACATTTATGTAAGGATAGGTTTCCTAATTTGCAAATCAAAGCTAATGCCACGTGTTGATGGTCCATTTAAGGTGTTAGAGAAAATAAATGATAATGCATATAAACTTGAGCTGCCTCGCAGATTTTGGGGTTAGTCCCACTTTTAACATTGCAGATTTGAAGCCTTATTTGGGTGAGGAAGATGAGCTCACGAGGACGACTTCATTTCAAGAAGGGAGGATGATGAGGACATCAATACCATTGTTACACCCACAGCCCCTCACTGCTATACATACCGGACCAATTACTAGAGCTCACAAGACGCCAATTGAATTATCGTACTTTCGCTTCTTGGTAACGATTCCAATGTTCATGAGAATATGATGCTGCCTAAATTGGATACATTTGTTTTGCTTACAAATGAAGGGCCTACCATGGACAAGAAAGATGAACCTTGGAGCAAGTTCAAGCATGGAGATGTTGGCATGCTAAGGGGAACAAGAACGGAGTTACAAGTGATGATTCCAGACTTTGAAGCCACCCTAATGAGTGCATGAGGCCTTGGACGAAATATACAAGATGCCACTTCATAATATTCGTCCATAGGCTATTCTAGGTGCTGCGTCACCTTATTATTGGGCCAGGCCCATGTAATTTCGAAATACTTAAGTATAGGCTGTTTTAGAGTCCGATGTGGGGAAACAAGAGTTAGGGTTGATTTCGACCCTCCACCAAGGGCCACGAAATTCCTCTTCCTCCATATATACAGCCCTTAGGGCACCGCTTAGACCTTGGGTTTTGTTTAGATTAAAAGTTCGCCATAGCTGCAACTTCACAGATTTCGCTTGTGTTCAACGACTGCATAAAGGCGCCACAGTAACCCCACCTTGATCAATAAAGCTTTCATCTTATATTCGCAATATCCAGATTGCAATCTCAGTTTCTTGCTTGTTCTTCGCTTGCTCGCAGGAAACAGCCCTCGTGGTCAATTGATCGTGTCTCAATAACCCTCGAGTTGGTTTAGCGATTGCTAAGGCGCCGACGCCCTCGCACGCTCAGAGTCGGATCGCCAAAGTCGACTTCCTCCAAAGCGTAAAACCAACATCTCATCGAAAGACGGACACCTTTGCCTCTATCACTTTGTTTGTGTCCAACCAAGACCGCTCGGATCCCCACCATTATCAATACTTCATATATATTCGCAATATTCAGATTGCTTTATCATATTCTTGCTTGTTCTTCGATTGCTTGCGTGAATAGACCTTCGTGGTCGTTGATCGTGCTCCGCGTGGTCAATAACCTCTCGGAGTTGGTTTAGCGATTGCTAAGGCGCAACGTCAGGCACGCTTGTAGTCGGATCGCCAAAGTCGCTCCACCAAATCGATAGTTATCATCTCATCGAAGATCGGGACACCCTCGCCTATCAAGTGGTATCAGCCAGGTTGCTCGTGAGAATTTCCAATTATCCCTAGATTAGATTTATTTTCTTACCTATTGTCCAAGAAAAGCCACAAAAAAGTTAGATCTATTCATCCTTTGTCCAAGCCAGTCCAAGCCTTTGCAGTTTTCTTTTCATTGTTTGCATTATTGAATTATCGGTTGCATCGTCGTGTCGAGTTGCTGGTCTTAGTGTCTAGTTCGCTTAGAGTTTCGAGTTCTGTTCACATTAGTCACGCCGCTGCATCGTTATCCCTTCCGCTGATCACCATCCATCCATCAATTTCACCACGTGCTACCCACCGCTCATTGTCATAACTATAGTTGAGATCGCTCACATCTTCACTTGATCCAATCTGCATCTTATCTAGTTTGTTTGGAAAGAGGGAGAGAGAAAAAAAGAGAGAAAAAAAAGTAAAAGAAAAAAGTCAGAGAAAAAAAGAGAGAAAGAAAAATAAAAAATAAGTGTGAGAAAAAAAGAGAGAAGAAAAAAAAACAAAGTTCGGATCTATCTAGACTCAATCTCGTAGCTGAATTCGGATTGGAATCTGTTTTGTGCACTGTTCAGTAAAACAGGCATAACTTCCTCATACGAAGTCCGCTTTGACTCCGCAAGTACTCAAATTAAAGCTAGAGACGAGCCGCATCTAAATAGTTGCAGAAGCTAGTTCAATATTTGGCACCTCAAAATCGGCTCCTAAATAGGTCTTTTGCCCTCTCAAGTTCGTGAACACAGCTTGTTCCAATTTTTCAGGCCAGTTTTAGAATTCTTTGACTCTCATATCAACTCGGAATTGAGTGATTCTTTTGCATTGGAAAGCTTGAGTTAGTAGCATTCTTTGAAAGAATTTATCAGAAAATTGGCTCAAACTTTTCAAGAGGAAAGTTGAGAGAGAGTTGTTGTATGTCCTGCTTGGCGCTTGTTTTTCATCATTATCTTCACCGCCACAGGATCTTCACTTATATCTTGCTGTCAAGAGCTACTTAGTATCCTTCATTGATGCTAGTTGTGCTATGCCGTGACCTCATTAGTGTTCTAGGCTCGCCTCTAGTCCGGTCTAGCCTAGGACCAGACAGACTGTCGTTGAGCGCTTATTCAACATTGCATCTTTGAATTGATTATTGCTAATCTTTTGCTACCATATATAGCCAACCTAGCTCCACATATTTCTACACTGTATACGTGACGCCCCCGGCAATCGCTTTACTCAATATTCGAGTTACTTGACACCGCTGGTTGCCGATCACCGCCGCATGGTAAGAACTTGTAAGACATTGATATTTGCTTTACTATGAGCGCTTTTACCACCACATCCTAGTAGTTATAGGAACATTATTTTGGATTTTGTTTCTTGTTCTACTAATCATGACAGGATCCAGAGTCAATTCATGGGCTTTGTCGATCATGGAGACATGCCACCACCTATGCAAATACCACAACCGCCACGAGAGGTGCACAAACATCCAAATGCACATGATCAGGTTCATGTTTCTATACCACCATTTAATGGCCGCTTTTAGACCTCCTTTATATATTGAATGGGAGTTAGACATAATAATATATTTGCTTCCCATAATTTTGATGAACGTAAAAAGTTATGGTTATGTTGGTTCTTTCACCGGTTATGCTCTAGTTTGGTGGAGTGAATATTGTCGGTTACACCCTGATTATGTACCTAATACTTGGGATGATTTAAAACATGTCATGAGAGATAGATTCGCCGATGTTTATTATACTGTGGCATGATTAAAAAATGAACATTTAAAACAAGGTAGTGACACCGTAATAAAATATTATGATGATTTACAAACTACCTTGTTGCACTCATTTTTAGAAGAAAGTGAAGAAGATTTTATGGATAGATTTTGGGAGGATTAAACCATAATATTCAGGAGATACTAATTCATGAAGAGTGTTATCCTATGGACCATTTGTTTCATCTTGCTTGCAAAGCTGAACAGAAATAAAACGACGTGTTGCCCACAAGGAGAACAAGCGACGGTGCACATTCCAACTGTTGATACAGATGTTTATTCAACTACTAGGCGTATTATGACAACCACATCCGTTGTTGCGAGGACTACATCATCTCCACCATGTGACACATCACCATCGAGAGTGCCTCGCATCATCTGAGTTGACTATAAGAGGTAATGACAAAGGTACAGATTTTCCACTTTTACATGAGAATGATGCATGCCTAGTTAACTTGAATACATCATGTGTTGAGCTACCCACTACTTTGATCACACCACCTATTTTAGAGGATTATATTGATAATTTGACTTTGCCATGTGATCAAACAACTGAAATACCAACAATTTTGAGAGCACCCATTGAATTAACTATTGATGCAAAAGAATCAATGTTTAATCATTTTGATACTACCTCTAATCTTGGTGATGATTCTGTGTCGAATGACTCATTGCATGTTTGCTTATCTAAGCATGTTGTAGCATGTAAATTTGATTCAAATAAGGTTTATTCACCAATGTTGGGATGGTTTAATGATGAACATTGTCAATCTCTTGAAATAAATAAGAGCTTCACTTATATGTGCAAACTGAGTTGCAGATTTTCAAGCCTTCTAGTTCTTGTGCTAATTTGTTGGCTTTAGATTTTATGAACTATGCAAGTTACTCATCTATTCATGTGTCATATATGCAAAAATCAAGGGAAGTAAAATGGATGACGATACATATACAACATGTACACCTTTGTCTCTTTGTTAGCCACATTTCAGATTAAGCAACGCCGAGGACGGCTTTGTTTTCAAAAAGGGAGGATGATGAGGACATGACTACCTTTGATGAGACCAAAATATTGCATACATGCATATTTCTCAGGTGATTTCTAGTGCAAACTATTCAATAATATATTTATGTTATCCAGACAAAAATACTTCACAAACTTTTGTGCCATGTCTAATTGCAGGTGTATGGGACATTTGTACAATCCACATATGAAGATAAGGGAGAAAGAGATGTTTACCTGCTGTTCAAAAAGTTCTCTCACGTCACTTTTGGCCCAAGAGAAGATAGAGTCCAAGTCTCTCACGTTCTGACTCAGATTCGGACCGCATGACATACCTGACTCAAAACGTCTATAACTTTTTCATACGGACTCCAAATTGGTTGATTCTTTTTGTTGGAAAATAGATTTCGTGCATTTTCCAACCCAATTGGAATCACCTTAAAATCCGTCCGGAGCGTTGAGTTATAGACGAAACAATCTGATGCTGCAGCAGAATCCGAGTCAAACTACAAGTCCAAAGGTGTTACGTCACCTCCGCTTGGGCCCATTGGCCTTGTACGACCTAGGGTTAGTTTTAGGCTGCCTTGGGACGTCCTCCCACCTCCTTGGCCGCCACCCCTTGCTCCTATATAAGTAGATCCATCTAGTAGCTTTTTCCTTGGGATTTGTTTAGTTAAAAGTTAGCCATTGCAACTTCGCAGTACTTCGCTTGTGTCCAACGACCAGACCAAGACCGCTTACGGATCCCCACCATTATCAATACTTCATATATATTCGCAATATTCAGATTGCTTTATCATATTCTTGCTTGTTCTTCGATTGCTTGCAGGAATAGACCTTCGTGGTCGTTGATCGTGCTCCGCCGTGGTCAATAACCTCTCGGAGTTGGTTTAGCGATTGCTAAGGCGCAACGTCAGGCACGCTTGTAGTCGGATCGCCAAAGTCGCTCCACCAAATCGATAGTTATCATCTCATCGAAAGATCGACACCTCGCCTATCACCATTCATCACCTCTTGTATGCGGATTTGATAATAGCCACTTTTAAGATCAATTTTTGAGAAAAGTTGGCTCCACTAAGTTCATCAAGCATGTCATCTAAGCGAGGAATGGGATGCCTATATCGAACGGTAATAGCATTGATAGGTCTACAATCGAACACAAGCAGAAACTTCCATCGGGCTTAGGCACAAGAATAACCGAACGGCACAAGGGCTTAGGCTTTCACGCACATGACCGTTGTCGATGAGTTGTTGTACTTGTCGTTGAATCTCCTTGGTTTCTTCCGGATTGACTCCGGTATGGAGCTTTGTTTGGTAGAGGCGCCCGGGATGAGGTCGATTCGATGCTCAATGCCTCAAAGAGGAGGTAGACCCAGAGGTAGCTCATCGGAAAACATCTTGGAATTCCTGCAAAGAGATTGAAACACCAAAGGTAGCTCGTGAATGGTGTTAGTTTTTGTTCTCCATCCTTGCACACAAGGACAAAGTGCATCACGGTAGATGGGTTCTCACACACTTCTCTCATCTCACTTTTGGTGGCAAATAGAATGAGGTTTTTCTCTAGGCTAAGAGTCGCTCAAATTTGGCTTGTGGCTCTCACTCACTTTTTGGTGGATCGCTTTCACTCTTTTTCTCTATGATGGGTGGCTTGTTTGTCGGCTATCACATGACTAGGAGACATAGGTCGTAGCACATATTCTTTCCCTTCATCTTGAAGCTATAGTGATTGGTGCGCCCATTGTGGATGACACCACGGTCGAATTGCCATGGTCGCACCAAGAAGTAGGTGGCAAACGGTCATTGGGACCACATCACATTCCAAAGTGTCTTCGTAAGCACCAATTTTGAAGGAGACTTGGACCGATGCTCGACTCAGATAGTGCCGAGTCACTTAGCCATTGAACCTTGTAAGGGTGTGGGTGCTTCCTCTCGACCAATTGTAGCTTGGAACATAGTTCTTCACTTGCCAAGTTGTGGCAACTACCTCCATCGATGATGACCTTGATGGACCGCCCATTGATGCCGGCTTTTGTGTGGAAGATGTGGCATCGCTGGTCTTCTTCTTGTTGATGTTGAAGGGTCAAGACTTTGAGACAACGAGAGCGGGCTCAATCCTCATCACAAAAGACTTGATCGCCTTCATCTTCATTTACTTGCCGTGCATGGCCACTTGCTCAAGAGCTTCCATTTCCTCTTCACCATGGAGTCATATGTGCCATCGTCGTTGAGGATCATGGTGCGCTTGTTGGTGCATTCAGATGACTTGTGGCTCGGCCGCCGCAAGTGAAACACTTGAAGGAGCTTGTCTTAATGGTCTCATCGGTCGGAGTAGAGGATGAAGCACGCGGCTTGAGGTTGTTTGTAGAAGGAGGAGGACGACTTGAACTTGTCAAGTTTTCTTGTAACTTGACTTGTCGCCGCTTCATGAATAAGGCTTGGTCGATGTGGAAGTTGGAGGAGTCGTTGAAGCTTGGTTGTTGGATGGACCGAGGTCTTGGATGAGTACTTATGCGATTTGAAGTCATCTTGCACTTCATGCCCGCCTTTGTAGCTTGATGCACGAGCTCAATGAGGGATGAATATGGTTGGAAGTCGGCGATCTTCTTAATGGGATGATTGAGTCCATTCAAGAAACGTGCCATAGTTTGCTCATCATCTTCCTTGACATTGGCTCGAATCATGGCTATCTCCATTTCCTTGTAGTATTCTTCAACGCTCTTTGTTCCTTGCTTGAGTAGTTGGAGTTTCTTGAAGAGGTCGTGATGTAGGGCGGAACCCTACGTGGACGATCTTTCACGTTGGAGCGGATCCTACGGGGGAGTCATGAAGAACGAGCGGAAGAACACGAGGAAATCACGGGGAGGAACGAGGGAAAACACTCAACCAACAAGGAATCGGTCACACAAATGCTAGATCAAAGAACACAAAGGGAGATACATGATTCAAGGTCAACAAAGGACGATACAAACGGTAGCCGCTTTTCTCCGTGAGGAGGTCTTGATGATGGTCTTCTCCGCAAAGGGAGGTCTTGAATCCAAGGTGGATCTTCTCCAAGAGGGGCCGCGGTCTCTCTCGCCGAGTAGATCCGTATGGATGAGCGAAGCTTCATCTAATGAGCTAAATCAACGCTAACCCTAACTAGGAGGAGGTGGAGGAGTATATATAGTGCTAAGCCACGAAGGGGTAAGTGAGGGCGAGGGGCACACGGCTCGCCCAATACACTGGCATGTATTGACAGGCGGTAGTACTGGTCTTCTTCAAGCGGTAGTACCGCTTGAGGCGCTGCAAGCGGTAGTACTGGCTGTGATGGGCGGTAGTACCGCCTGAGCCGCTCAACTCAAGTTTGTTTGACTTTATGGAAGTGGAGGATGTAGAGCGTAGTGCCGCTTGATGATAAGCGGTAGTACCGGCTGGGCCTGGGCGGTAGTACCGCTTGCTCCCAGCCTTCTTCTTCCTTCTCCTCTTCCATGCTTGGCCTTGGTCCTTGATCCTCCATGGTCGCCCTTGCTTGTACCCGAGTGTATGCAAGGTCCATGCATGAGGTAGTAGCCATGTCTCACATGTGGAAAGTGACGGTTCAAGAGGAGTGAGTTCACCTTGTGCCCTATGGCGATGGTCGAGGTCTCGCCATATGTCCTCTTGGGGCTTGGAGAGTAGTTGGAGGTACATGGGGATGAACGGGTATGCTCCGCATCAGTCGCGATTGTAGTATGTTGGTATAAAACGTGCTCGCATGACATCCTTCATTTGAGCCCAAGTGGTGATTGAGGTTCACCTCTTGCTTGTCGTCAGCCAATGATTTGTTCCCACCATATGAGCACATAATCTTGGAACTCAAGTGATGCCATAGCGATTTTCTTCGCTTCATCGTAGTTGTGCAAACGGAAGATTTTGTCAACCTTCAATGCCCATGAGAGGTAGTCTTCGGGTCATTGCTTCCATTGAACTTGGGCATGGTGAATTTTAGCTTGTCAGAGCGCTGTTTTCATTGTATTGTTGGCGATGTTGATGATGACGCCCTGACGTGGAATGTACTCGCCTTCATGTTGCTCTTGGCGCGGAGGAAGACCATGATCAACTTGCTCGTGTGGAATTTGAGGTTGAGGTGGAGCTTGACGAGCTTGTGGAGGAGCTTGAGGAACTTGACGCTGTACATTAGGTTGGTAGTTCCTCTCTTGTATTTCTTCTCAAGGGCTTCTTCTTGATTGCGCCTGTCACATTGCGGTTGGCGACGGCTTTACTTGATTCTTGAAGGGCACGCTATACTCAAGAGCTTGCGCTTCACGTTGTTGTTGTTGACGACGCTGAGCATTGGCGCCTTGTTCGCCTTGGTGACGACGCGTTTTTCTTCCTCTTGTTGGCTACTTTAAGACGCTGCTGCTCTTGAGCTTGAGCAAAAGCCTCTTGGTTTGATTGAGGACGAGGAACTTGATCATCAACTTGCTCTTGTGAGTTCTTGTCATGTAGCGGTTGCGTAGATGCATGACGATCTTGGCGCATGCTCGTCAAGAGAGTTCGATGACGGTGTACTTGAGTCGAGAAGGTGTCATCGGAGTGTCGACTCGAGTGGCTCCGCCTTGATGATGAAGAAGTGGAATGATGCCGGTTTCTCATCAACTTGCGGATCTCGCCCATTCTTGCATCATTCTCTTGCTTGTGTGCCTCGAACTTGTTGTCGGCGTAGTCTCTTGTACGCTGTTCTGAGAGTCGCAAGTCGGTGGCGAGGTTGTCGGCGCGGTCGCCATTGCTTGTTGTTCTTGGTGCAACGCCACAGCAATCAAGAGGTGGCTTTTGGTGACGATGAGGACATGTCGCCGCCTTGCTCGATGAAGAGTGGGTTGGTAGAAGAACTTGGCCTATCCATCATTCCAAGCAAGATGTGAGTGGTAGAACGGAAAAGAACTTATACCAATGTACCTTTGACCTATATTGAAAATGAATCAAGTTCACTCAAATGCGGACAATGAAATATCACTCTTGGTACCGATTCTTGCTCTGTTCTCACACCTACACAAATAAAAGCTTATGGTGGAGCTCGTTAGGATGGTGGCACAAAATTTGATGCAATTGTAAGTGAGACTCAATAAAGTTGGAAATGATTCACAAATTTGCAAATGCACAAGTAGACCAATAGCAAGATATGGTACACGGAAACACACGCGCAAATAGATAGTATGGTGTTATGCAACCGAGGATGAGCCAAAATGTGGAATTCACCAAGATGCTCTTGTTGCACAACACTAGAGAGACGCTAGCACGATTGCACAATAGGCGGATACGAACTTGTGCACAACCTACTAAGCAAAAATGCAACGACTTCTATCCCAAGTATGCTATATGTATGGTGTGTCGATGTGTTGATCCAAGATGATCAAGTATGACAATCTTAATGTTTAATGATGCTATGGTTCTTGCTCATAAGCTCTTTGCTTATCTTTCTCTCTTTGCTTAAAAGCTTGTTTGGCTCTTTCTTTTTGGAGCTCTTTTCTGATGCGAAATTTCACGAACCAAGATAGCAATTGTGTATGCTATGACAACTTTGTGACACACACGTTGATGCGAAGATATGCACCACTTTGGTATGGTATGTATGCTATAGAGTATGATCACTAAATGTGCACAAGTCACGCTGTCGCAATACTCAAAGGCTAGTCTCAATGGGTAAGCTACGCAAAATGAGGCAATGTGGTTATCAATGCAATAGCAAGGTATGACAAAGATGTCGCCGGTTACCGTCCTTATGATGATGACCGGTCGATGTAGATGAGCGGTGGTGATGATGACTTTGAACCGCACTCTAGATAGCCAAACACAAGAGGATACTAAGCCACAACTCAAAATCTCAAAGACTAAAATGTGTCAAAATCACATCGAGGAATCGTGGAAGATTTTGGTGTATATGGGTTTCAAGATGTGGAGAAATAACGGTGGTGGTGGTGTCCGAACTCAAGAAATTCAGTTTGGTCGGGTTTTACTGGACGTCCGTGGATCTTACGGTCGTCCGGATCAAGCTTGGACGTCCGCCTTGTCCGGATGTCCTAACTCGGGCGAAAATCGGGCTCGGGAGAGAAACTGCAAAATTTCCGGGGAAGAAGATGATTGTGACGTCGAAATCGAGGGGTTTGGAGGATGGAAAAGGGTGGGGAAGGTGGGGAAAGCTAGATCCACACGTGGCAACACAAATCCATGGACCAAATCCAACAAAATCTCATCATACTAACAAATCACAAAAAAAAAAATTGGGGCTATTTTTGTGGGGAATTTTCGGAATTAGGACAAAAATAACAAAATCAAACTAGAAAACACGGAGTAGGGGCTCCAAACACGTGATCAACGTGGCTCTTGATACCATAGATTGATGAGGACATCAATACCACTGTTACACCCACAGCCCCTACTACTACATATACTGGACCAATTACTAGAGCTCGCGCACGCCAATTAAATTATCGTGCACTTTCGCTTTCTTGGTAATGATTCTAATGTTCATGAGAATATGATGTTGCCTAAATTGGATACATTTGTTTTGCT